>CM038674.1:470166323-470393349 GCA_021605145.1 Aegilops bicornis | reverse complement strand
GTTTTTCCGCTTTCCCCGATCTCCGCCACTTCATCCGTTGTGGCCCGTAATGTCATAGCTTTCAGGGTTGGGTTCTGATAGAACTCTATCCGTCTAGTTTAGTGATTCCTAGCGTAGAACCCTTCTGTGTTGGAATAGTTTCCAGATTAGGACCTTCTCTTTTGATTGAGTGAATAGCCATGCCATGGATTCTCTTTTCTGGGCTAGCTCATAAATATACCACTCTTCAAGGGTGCATGACCATAAAAGATATTACTCATATAAATAGAACAACCATTATTCTCAGATTTAAATGAATAACCGTCTCGCATCAAACAAGATCCAGATAGAATGTTCATGCTCAAAGCTGGCACAAAATAACAATTATTCAGGTCTAAAACTAATCCCAAAGGTAGATGTAGAGGTAGCGTGCCGACCGCGATCACATCGACTTTGGAACCATTTCCCACGCGCATCGTCACCTCGTCCTTAGACAATCTTCGCTTAATCAGTAGTCCCTGCTTAGAGTTGCAAATATTAGCAATGTAACCAAAGATCAAATACCTGGTGCTACTGCGAGCATTAGTAAGGTACACATCAATAACATTAATATCACATATACCTTTGTTCACCTTGCCATCCTTCTTATCCGCCAAATACTTGGGGCAGTTCCGCTTCCAGTGACCAGTTCCTTTGCAGTAGAAGCACTCAATCTCAGGCTTAGATCCAGACTTGGGCTTCTTCACTTGAGCAGCAACTTGCTTGCCGTTCTTCTTGAAGTTCCCCTTCTTCCCTTTACCCTTTTTCTTGAAACTGGTGGTCTTGTTGACCATCAACACTTGATGCTCCTTCTTGATTTCTACCTCTGCAGTCTTTAGCATTGCAAAGAGCTCAGGAATTGTCTTATCCATCCCTTGCATATTATAGTTCATCAAAAATCTCTTGTAGCTTGGTGGCAGTGATTGAAGAATTCTGTCAATGACACTATCATCAGGAAGATTAACTCCCAGTTGAATCAAGTGATTATTTCACCCAGATATTTTGAGTATATGTTCACTGACAGAACTATTCTCCTCCATCTTGCACCTGTAGAACTTATTGGAGACTTTATATCTTTCAATCCGGGCATTTGCTTGAAATATTAACTTCAACTCCTGGAACATCTCATATGCTCCATGACATTCAAAACGTCGTTGAAGTCCCGGTTCTAAGCCGTAAAGCATGGCACACTGAACTATCGAGTAGTCATCAGCTTTGCTCTGCCAGACGTTCATAGCATCCGACGTTGCTCCTGCGGCGGGTTTGGCACCTAGCGGTGCTTCCAGGACGTAATTCTTTAGTGCAGCAATGAGGATAATCCTCAAGTTACGGACCCATTCCGTGTAGTTGCTACCATCATCTTTCAACTTAGCTTTCTCTAGGAACGCATTAAAATTCAACGGAACAACAAAGATAGGCCATCTATCTATAACAACATAGACATGCAAAATACTATCGTGTACTAAGTTCATGATAAATTAAAGTTCAATTAATCAAATTACTTAAGAACTCCCACTTAGATAGACATCCTCTAATCATCTAAGTGATCACGTGATCCAAATCAACTAAACCATGTCCGATCATCATGTGAGATGGAGTAGTTTTCAATGGTGAACATCACTATGTTGATCATATCTACTATATGATTCACGCCGACCTTTCGGTCTCAAAGGTTCCGAGGCCATATCTGCATATGCTAGGCTCGTCAAGTTTAACCTGAGTATTCTGCGTGTGCAAAACTGGCTTGCACCCGTTGTATGTGAATGTAGAGCTTATCACACCCGATCATCACGTGGTGTCTCCGCACGACGAACTTTCGCAATGGTGCATACTCAGGGAGAACACTTATACCTTAAAATTTAGTGAGAGATCATCTTATAATGCTACCGTCGATCTAAGAAAAATAAGATGCAGAAAGGATAAACATCACATGCAATTAATATAAGTGATATGATATGGCCATCATCATCTTGTGCCTTTGATCTCCATCTCCAAAGCACCGTCATGATCACCATCGTCACTGGCGCGACACCTTGATCTCCATCGTAGCATCGTTGTCGTCTCGCCAACTATTGTTTCTACGACTATCGCTACCGCTTAGTGATAAAGTAAAGCAATTACATGGCGATTGAATTTCATACAATAAAGCGACAACCATCTGGCTCCTGCAAGTTGTCGAAACTCTGTTACAAAACATGATCATCTCATTTAATAAAATTTAGCATCATGTCTTGACCATATCACATCACAACATGCCCTGCAAAAACAAGTTAGACGCCATCTACTTTGTTGTTGCAAGTTTTACGTGGCTGCTACGGGCTAAGCAAGAACCGTTCTTACCTACGCATCAAAACCACAAAGATATTTCGTCAAGTATGTGTTGTTTTAACCTTCAACAAGGACCGGGCGTAGCCACACTCGATTCAACTAAAGTTGGAGAAATTGACACCCGCCAGCCACCTGTGTGCGAAGCACGTCGGTAGAACCAGTCTCGTGTAAGCGTACGCGTAATGTCGGTCCCGACCGATTCATCCAACAATACCGCCGAATCAAAGTATGACATGCTGGTAAGCAGTATGACTAGTATCGCCCACAACTCACTTGTGTTCTACTCGTGCATATAACATCTACGCATAAACCTGGCTCGGATGCCATTGTTGGGAAAGTAGTAATTTCAAAAAAATTCCTACGCACACGCAAGATCATGGTGATGCATAGCAACGAGAGGGGAGAGTGTTGTCCATGTACCCTCGTAGACCGAAAGCGGAAGCGTTATGACAACGCGGTTGATGTAGTCGTACGTCTTCATGATCGACCGATCCTAGTACCGAACGTACGGCACCTCCGCGATCTGCACACGTTCAGCTCAGCGATGTCCCACGAACTCACGATCCAGTGGAGCTTCGAGGGAGAGCTTAGTCAGCACGACGGGGTGATGACGGTGATGATGAAGCTACCGACACAGGGCTTCGCCTAAGCACTACGACGACATGACCGAGGTGGATTATGGTGAAGGGGGGCACCGCACACGACTAAGAGATCAATGATCAACTTGTGTGTCTATGGGGTGCCCCCCTCCCCCGTATATAAAGGAGTGGAGGAGGGGGAGGGGGCCGGCCTCCTAGGCGCGCCCCAAGGGGAGTCCTACTCCCACCGGGAGTAGGATTCCCCCCCTTCCCTAGTTGGACTAGGAGAGAAGGAAGGGGGAGAGAGGGAGGAAGGAAGGGGGGGGGGGCGCCGCCTCCCTCCAAGTCCAATTCGGACCAGAGGGGGAGGGGGCGCGCGGCCTGCCTTGGCTTCCCCTCTCTCTCTCCACTAAGGCCCATTAGGGTCCATATATTTCCTGGGGTTCCTCAGAACCCCCCTGCAGATTCTAAGATATGTCCAAAATCACTCGGAACCCTTCTGATGTCGAAACATAGTCATCCAATATATCAATCTTTATGTCTCGACCATTTCGAGACTCCTCATCATGTCCGTGGTCATATCCGGGACTCCGAACTACCTTCGTTACAACAAAACACATAAACTCATAATACCGATCGTCACCGAACGTTAAGCGTGCGGACCCTACGGGTTCGAGAACTATGTATACATGACCGAGACTCATCTCCGGTCAATAACCAATAGCGGAACTCGGATGCTCATATTGGTTCCTACATATTCTACGAAGATCTTTATCGGTCAAACCGCATAACAACATAGGTTGTTCCCTTTGTCATCGGTATGTTACTTGCCCGAGATTCGATCATCGGTATCTCAATACCTAGTTCAATCTCAAGCATCGCAAGTATCTTTACTCATTCCGTAATGTATCATCCCGCAACTAACTCATTAGTCACATTGCTTGCAAGGCTTATAGTGATGTGCATTACCGAGAGGGCCAAGAGATACCTCTCCGACAATCAGAGTGACAAATCCTAATCTCGATATATGCCAACTCAACAAGTACCATTGGATACACCTCAGAGAGCACATTTATAATCACCTAGTTACGTTGTGACGCTTTGGTAGCACACAAAGTGTTCCTCCGTATTCGGAGTTGCATAATCTCATAGTCATAGGAACATGTATAAGTCATGAAGAAAGCAATAGCAATATACTAAACGATCAAGTGCTAAGCTAACGGAACGGGTCAAGTCAATCACATCATTCACTAATGATGTGATCTTGTTAATCAAATGACAACTCATGTCTATGGCTAGGAAACTTAACCATCTTTGATTCAACGAGCTAGTCAAGTAGAGGCATACTAGTGACACTCTGTTTGTCTATGTATTCACACATGTACTAAGTTTCCGGTTAATACAATTCTAGCATGAATAATAAACATTTATCATGATATAAGGAAATATAAATAACAACTTTATTATTGCCTCTAGGGCATATTTCCTTCATCCTCCTACCGCCCCGCCAGGTACCATCCTCTACCATGCCTGTCAACTGTTCGATGAATCGCCAGAGCTGAAAACAGTTGTCCGTTCTTGTTTGTAGCAATGGATTCCGATTTGGAGTACATATACGAGAAGTATGTTGAGTCCTTCGATGGCTCGTCGGACGAGGAGTACTCCGATGAGACGACGATGATGCAGGCGGTCCTTGAAGACGCGGAGCGTGCAGAGGAACATGTTCTCAATTTCAAGGGCTCGATCAATGGTCATCGAGTGCTCAACCGCAACAGGCACGTGGGGCATTTGACATTGATGGCCGACTACTTTGCCCTCGATGCACTATTCGCTGACCATTTTCGTCGGTGTTTTCAGATGCGCAAGACTGTCTTCGATCGTTTGTATCATGACGTCTGGCCCTACGATGACTATTTCATCCCTAAGAAGGACGCCATGGGAATGATTGGCTTCTCTAGTTACCAGAAGTGCACGACCGCACTTGGGATGCTTGCATATGGCACGACAGTTGATTCATGGGACGAGTACCTACAGATGTGTGAGAGCACATGCGGAGATGCCATGGTCAGGTTTGCAACTGCTGTGGTCGAGGTGTTCGGACCTCAGTACCTGAGAACCAACTGTCGCAGACACCGAGAGGCTCCTGGCAATCTCAGAAGCAAGAGGGTGGCCAGGTTTGTTTGGATCTCTTGACCGCATGCATTGAAAATGGAAGAATTGCCCGAAGGCTTTACAAGGGCAATATCAGGGTCATGTTAAGAAGCCCACCATCTTTCTTGAAGTATTAGCATCACATGATCTTTGGATTTGGTACACTTTGTTTGACATGCCCGGGTCTCAAATGACATCAATGTGCTGCAACAATTTGTCGTTGTTTGCGAGGCTAACTGAAGGAAAAGCCCGTCCTTGCCACTATATTGTCAATGGATATGAGTACAACATGGGCTACTATCTGGTTGACGGTATCTATCCTTCATGGGCTACCTTTGTCAGCACCATCTCAAAGCCAGTTGGGCAGAAAAAGGCTCACTTTACCCAAAGACAAGAAGCGGCTAGAAAGGATGTCGAGAGGGAATTTGGAGTTCTCCAGGTCTGTTTTTGCAGTTGTTTGTGGACCTGCAAAACAATGGGATCCGAAGCCCTTGTGGGAGGTGATGACATGTTGTGTGATCATCCACAACGTGCTCGTCGAGGATGAGGGTGACATTGCTGCTGTGACTCTGGAATTTGAGAACATGGGTGATACTATCCAACTTTGGGACCAAAATCAGGCCACATTTGAGGAATTTAATCTAATGCATCCACAAATTCGGCATCGACCAACTCACGAGCAGCTCAAGGAAGATCTGATTGAGCATCAGTGGGTGGTGAAAGGGGACAACAATGCTAGGATGTAAAAATTCGAACTAGTGCTGCATGCGGCTATTTGAACTTCTATGCCCTTTTCCTGCGGCTACTTGATCGTGCGGACTGGGAAAAAAAATCCGAAAAGCCAGATGCATGTTGCTACAGCTGGATGTCGACCTCCCTTATCCGTGTCCACAGACTGGTCCCCCTGTCCATAGACGGATATGGGAGATTTTTTGCGGGTTATCGTTGAAGATGCCCTAATGTCGACAACGCGGGTTCGAGTCCCTCATCTTTTATAAGAGTAAGACAGGGGAGCCTCCCCTCTGTTGTCATTCTCATTCAACTGTAAGACTGAGCCTAGGGTTCAAGTATGTCCGAATCCATAGTACTCCTGCATGATTGTACTGTAGGGTGGGTTTTGTCTAGAGGACGAGTAGAGATCAAATGTAAGCAACCATGTTTGTCTGGGGTATTTTTCTTTGCGGGGGAAAGCATTTCATTATTTAATTGATAATGTTTGTCTGGGGTATTTATTAGTTGGAATTACACGTCCATCCAAATAGACGGGGACTGACACTTGTCCGTCCAAACAAAGCCTTGAACGAGATGAATTCTGTAGTAAAGAAAAATCGAATCAAACGAAAACATGCAAACTTTATTTTGATTAGGACCGAATGAAACAATGACACAACTGTCGAAAATAAATACTCCTCTACAAATTTAATGGTATAATTTTTGCTCCCGCTGTAATTGGTCTCGTTGATTAAATTTACGGTCAAACTTAGTTCTTAAAAAATGTGGGTGCACTACATTATGAAACGGAGGAAGTACTCCCTTCGACCCATATTAATTGACGTTCCTTCACACTATCAATTAATTTGGATGTGAAGGGTAGACCCTGTTTTTTCTAAACACAGTACGGACGCGAGCGCTTATATATACGCGCAAACACTCATTTTTATAAACGCACATACACCTTACCTCATAAGCACCTCCGAAAGACTGAGCTGGCATATCATCTTAAGATTTATGAAGTCACCGTAGGCGCCTCGTCATCGACAGAAACGTCTTCTTTCACTGAAAGCGCATCGCCAAAAATTCTAAAATAAATTCAGAAGTAATGCGAGCACCAGGACTTAAACTCTAGTGTGCTAGGATACCATTGTTTCTCTAACCACACGTTGGTGAGTAGACACTGTTGGAAGACCCTATCCCATCCCATGTAGATGTGGTACTACAAAAGTCCAAAGCAATTACGGAGCCCTCTTTTGGAAGGGACGAACACGTCTGTCTCGCGCTCCTTCACACGCCAAAGCAACAACAGTACCAGTAGCCCTAGTAGGAAGGCTGATTGATAGGTAAACGAGAGAGGGAATCAAAGGGAGGGAATCAAAGGAAGGAAATATTATTATTCATTCAGACGTCCCTTGAAAGCTTCCTTCCTTCCTTCTCCACTCCATCAAACAATCCCCAAACGTGCACGCGGCCAACGTACGTGCACGGCACAGCCACACCAACAGCAGCCGCATCTTACTAGTAATTCTTATCATCATCAGCCCAAAATTTACACTTCACCAACCCAAATTTGACAAAATTTGGCAAAACTACCTTTGACTCTTTTTTTTTGAATGAAAAAGATATATATATATAGAGAGAGAGTCTGTCTTCTTATCGCAACGCAAATCATTGGAACTGGTGAAGTGGTGGTGATGATGGCTTCCTCGCGGCACCTAAAACTAAACTGATTGCGGCGTGACGGACGCCAACAGCGACCACCCGTTCGCGCGATTCAAAACCACGAACCAAATTCCCCAATCCCCACGGTCGCGCACGCCGAAACGAACGAGCGACATATCCGAACTCCTCCTCCTTCCCGAGCAAGCCAGCCAGGTCCCGGTCCCGGTCCCGGTCGTGGGCGGATCCGCCTTCTCCAACCAATCCGATCGCCCCCGGCGCGCCAGCGAGCCCAGATTTATGCGGCCGTACCGCCGCGCGCGCCCCAGCCATGCAGCAGAGTAGCAGCGGGGAACAGGGTTTGACTGCCGCGGAGTTGCGGGGAGTAGATTGGTACTATCATCTGGTCGCGCAATGGCGAGCCTGTCGGACTCTGGCGGCGCCGGCGGCGGCGCCGGCGGCGGCCGGTCTGGCGCGGAGCTGATGGTGCCGCAGTTCCACCTCAAGGCGCTGCACGCCATCCTCGCCGCGCGCGCGCTGCGCCCGATCGCGCCGGCGCCGGCGTCGGAGTCGGCGACGGTGCGGAGGCGGGACGGGTGGTTCCACCTGCCGCTGCACGCGCTGCCCGCGGCGGAGCACATCTCGGAGCCGGCCCTCGAGAAGCCGGTCGTGGTGGACGTTTACCTGGCCCTGTCGACCTTCGGCGGGGAGGAGGAGGTGGCGGAGAGGTGGACGATGGTGTGCGAGCCCTGGGCGCCGGGGGAGAGGGCGGCCGCCGAGGTGGGGTAAGGGCTGGCCGTCAACAGGGTGTACAAGCGCTGCATCACGCTGCTCAGGTCGCTCTACACCACGCTCCGCCTCCTCCCGGCGTACCGCGTCTTCCGCACGCTCTGCGCCTCCGGCCAGGGCTACAACTACGAGATGGGCCACCGCGTCGGCTCCTTCGCCGCCCCCTTCTCCCGCGCCGACGAGGCGGCCATGCGCACCCGCGGCTTCCCCCCTGTCGAGACCCAGCTCGGCCGCCTGGTCGTGTCCGTCCAGTACCTCCCCACCCTCGCCGCCTACAACTTCGAGATCACGTCTCTCTCCTCCGCCATGCTCATCACCGATTACGTCGGGAGCCCGGCAGCGGAGCCTATGCGCTCCTTCCCGTCGTCGCTCACAGAGCCTGCCAGCTCGGCCTTGCCGCTGCCCTCACGGCGCCCCAACAGCTGGGCGTCGCCTGCTGGTGCCTACTGGCCGCAGTCGCCCGGGCAGCACGCCAAGTTCTCGCCGCCCCCAACGCTGTACGCGTCTCCCACGCCATCTCCTCCCACGTTCGGTGGCGGCTACCTGCAGTCGCGGCTGAGCGGGGAGACCGCGCCAATGAACATACCGCAAGCTGGCGGAGGGAGGGGCCCTGTCCAGTATCGGAACATGTCCGATCCCAGCAGGGGGTTCATGCTGCCTCCACCTTCACCCAAGAGCGTGCGAGGAGAGGCACGGTCACACGAGTCACTCACAGAGAGCGGCCGCTCATCCCGGAAGGCAGAGGGGCTCCGGATGGCCGATCTCTACGCTAACTTGCCTGCTGCTCCAAAGGTGATTCCTCGCATTTGCATATTATGATTAACTGATGATGTTTGTGTGCATAACTAAAACTCAAGGACAGTACAGATTGTGTGGTATCCGAAATGCAGCCTGGAATATGATGTTGTGTAAAGTAGGGTGGAATCTTGGTAACTTTAGTAGTCCTGACCAAAGTTAGAAGGCCGCGGCAACACATGCAACCAACCATAAAGGCATGTTGTTAAAGCTTCCCTTCACCAATTCGGTACAAGATTAGGAGCCTAAACTTTAGTCTATTATTCTCATTTGAACAGATACATGATTTCAGCTTAAAGAGCGCCCTGTTAGAGCCTTAACGTTAGCATACAGCTATTTTGTTTGGGAGATCGTACATATTTTATTTAATTTAGCCTGATATTGTTTCTCGAACATTTAGCCTGATAGTTGTAGTAGCACAATTTGTATCACTCCAGACCGGCGCTTGGTATGATATGATTCTCGTAATCTTATAACCTAGGGTGCCGCGGCATACTAAACCTTCTTTTTATTGAATTTTGTCCGATTACTAATGATAATTGTATTGTCAATCTGTACTATGTACACACCATGATTGGAGCATAAGAGTTCACTAGAATTGCTCAAAGCCTGACATGCTATTTTATTTATTTGAATTTACTTATTTTGGCAATGACACCTCTCCTGGTTCTTTGTAGATCAAACCTGTCCGGACTAAATAGCCCTAGTCCTAATAGTATGAAAATGCATATTTGGGTTTCAAAAGTAGACAAGTTCGTGAAATATGCATTTTGATACTTTTAGGACTAACTTGACATACTTATAGGACCTCCAGTGCACTTTATATCATGGCTGCTATTTTTATAAGGCCCTGTGAAGTAAGAAAACTCCTTATATTGAGTAAATTTGCGTAAGCTCACCCTTTTCCAATAGATCCCCTCTGTATCCCTGATGCTATTCATAAATTAGTTTATGCATTACACATACTTGGTCGTAGTGAAATATTGATTGTCAACTTTTGGTGAGAATGTTATTGTATGAATTTACATATTATTTGGGGTGAATAAATATATATCTTATACTTCCGATTCTATGTCAAAACTTGAAATTCTTAATTTTGTTACTCCCTCCAATCCATCTTAATTGTAGCTGATTTAGTACAAAGTTGTACTAAATCAGCGACAATTAATATGGATCTGAGGGAGTATAATATTCATATCTGGGATTGGAAATAACTGTTCCAAAAGTTGACAGTTGTGAAACTTGTTATATACTTATATTCATATTTGATACTGGAAATCACTATGCCGGTAGCTGACAAACACAGTGTTCACATTATAAATCAGTGGATTTCTAAGAATTTTATTTCTAATCTTATGTCCTTGTTTTATCTTTCAATGAGTTGAATTAAACAGTAAGTTCTTCTTTCTGAATTCACCTTGTTAGGCCAATTCTCTATGATAAAGATCCATGAGCACGTGCATTTAAGATCAAAGTGTTGCTAAAGAAATGTAATGAGCCAAATCGGCACGTCTCCTTCATAACTTAGCATCTCTCAGTCTCAGTTGGTGGGGCCGCATGAGAGATAAACCCGCCTACTCTAACTGAGTTATGATGTTTGGAGTACCAGAGTTCAACTCCTGTTGGCGGAATGTATTCCGTGGAGTGCCCGGTGTCTGAGCCGTTCTTGTATAAACAATACCAGTAGGTGCACCTGCTTGAGTTTTCTAAGCACGTCTTCTTCATAAATCAGTATTTAGTTTATCCAAAATAACTTGTTTGTGCATTCCACTTCTGCTCAAACAAATCTTCAAGTGTTTGTTTTCACTAACTGATTTGTGGGCTACATCTTATAAAAACCTGATACCGATATATTACGGGCTTTTCCTTCTTATCTTTTTTCGCATGGTCCACAACCTGTGTATTGCAAGTGTGAGGGGATGTTTGGATGTTGGCAAAGTTCTATGCCAAAAGTGGCAGACAACCGGGTCACCACTCTTCACACCTATGACGGGCAGCATATGAGTCTTATGATTGCCTTCATTTTCCATTGCGCTCTATGAACCAAGGTTGATAGACTAGATTTATGACTGCTAAGTCTATATCTTTTGGCCTATATGCAGACTAAGGACAGTAGGGAGGAATCTGGTAGGTTCTCAGGTGTTTTCTCCTCTAGTGGTTCTCCACGACATGGGATTTCAAGGAGTTCAAGCAGACTGTCTACGCAAGATGATACGGATGATGCATATCTTCCTTTTGCTGTGGATGATGTCGATGCACCTGATTCCAGACCTGGGTATGTTTGAGTCCTGCTTCAAATTTGCAAGTTATTTCCATGTGGCTCATGACCTCGGAATCCAGTTTGTTAATTAAGCAGTATATGCTACATGTATATGTTATGTGATGTTTAGTACTTGAGAGCCTTTCCTTAACCCTGTTTAATAAATCTTATCGATCAGCAAAATTTGATGTGCTTGCATGATATGCACTTTACAGGAGCAGTGGTGGTAAGGAGGACCAGTCGGGTTCGTCCTCCCATAAATCACAAGATGCTGCGGTTGGCTATCTTGTCCATCTGCTGAGGTCTGCACGTCCGTTGCGAGATCCTAGCAATTCATCTGTTACATCAAGGGCCGAATCTACTGAAGCAGGCAACACCAGCTCGTTCATGTCCCGTAGAACGTCTGATGCATTCGAGGAGCTTGAATCTTTCAAAGATATAAAGGAGAACCTGCTCTCCCGTAGTAGATCTAGAATGCAAGATTCATTTGATAGATCCTAACTTAACGGACGAAGGCTCCCAATCAGCAAATCACACAGGATACTATTACACGGTAAGATCGGTAGTCCGTATTGAGTTGTGAGGATATCTCCATGAGCTATGTATATAACCATCAACTGGCACTTGTTACGGCAACTCAACTCGTTCTCAAACTCAAGCAGTCTCATGATCCGCCTCTGTTGATAGTGTTTTGCATAAAAGCAAAACCGACTGGATTCGTGTTGCTGTAAACCCACTGGTGTGTGTTTGGAACTATATAATCATCATACTGAAGTATTTATTTGCTCCATGTCAGCTCTTTGTACTAATAATGCTCTAGGTGCGCTGGATCGTTGATGTCGTGAGCTGAAATTTCTGTGCACGGGGGTAGTATGAAACCATGAATTCTGCAGCCGATGCATTCCTACTTGCTTTGCGACTGATACGGAGAGGCAGCCCCCCATGACACATATGCACTCTCTGGTTATCTGTAAAGCGCACTCCTAGAATCGAAAATGGCAGCTTCGAGCTTGCTTGCAACGTTGGAGTTTCTGCTTTCAGCCTGGCCTATGTGTATCTATTTGCCTTTTCTTGTGGCATCTGCCTTTTTCTTCATAGCAAACGCGTCTCTGTAAATGAGTAAAGTAACGGCAGGAATCATCTTCTTCATCCCTTTTGCTCGTTTCGACGCGCTTCATCCGCTCCAACGAGAGCAGGATAACGCAAATGCTTCCTGGAAATGCTGAGCTGCGAGTCGTCGCAAGCAAGCTTCTGAACCCGTTCAGTTTTAGGCGGGTAACATGAGCACATCTGTTCACAGGTTTCATCCTCCAGTAAGTTGGTGGCCGGTTGTGTTGATGCTTCTGTTCGCATTTGTGTATCAGAGGAATGGAGTGAGACTGGAGCAAAACAAGCCAAATGACACACAGCCAAAGAAGTCACTGACGGTTACCACGCCGTTCTTTCCCAGTTTTGCGGATTCGTCGAAAATTTTTGTGGGATGCTTCGAATGAAAGTTTCACAGTGCGCCCTCAGACAACCGAGTGGGGTAGGTGTATGAGCGTCTACGTTTGTACCGTTGTTTAAAAAAAGTTGCAAACGTGCCGTTTTTACTCTCGTGGAAATGGAATCCCACCGGCCCGAAGTGTTCTCGAGCGCATCCCAGATGTCGCACCACGTTCACCCGAAAGGAAAAAAACGTCGCACCACGTCTCTGGATCAATTAATAAAGAAAAAGAAAACTCGCTATTTCGAATCAAAACTCTTTGCAGTACCCATATAATACCCGCCGAAGGCTTGCGACTCACAGAAAAGTTGATCTCTGTGTGTGGGCACGTGTCGTTCCATTTTATTTGCAGTGCTAAAGAAAAAAAATTCATCACGCTGAGCTAGTTTCCCTATAAATACCACGGCCGCCGCGAGTGTGGCTACCACGCTCCAGCCCCGGCTCCCATTTGCACAACAGTGCTAGAGCTCACTCGTTGCACCTGCGGTGTGCTGCGTCCATGGCTCCCGCCGCCGACCTTAGCTCGCACGTCCACGCGGCCGCGGACGCCGCACCCAAGTCCCCCGCCAACCCGAAGCAAGAAGAGATCAGTCCTGCGGCGGCCGACGTGGACGACGACGTGGAGGCGGGTGGCGGCAGCCCGGGCGGCGACGGCGTCAACTACGTAGCGCGCGCGCAGTGGCTCCGCGCGGCCGTCCTGGGCGCCAACGACGGCCTCGTCACCGTGGCCTCCCTCATGATCGGCGTCGGCGCCGTCAACGAGTCCAGGCGCGCGATGTTCGTGTCGGGCGTCGCGGGGCTCGTGTCCGGCGCCTGCAGCATGGCCATCGGCGAGTTCGTGTCCGTGTACGCGCAGTACGACATCGAGGTGGCCCAGATCAAGCGCACCCGCCGCGACGACGGCGACGGAGGCAGCGGCGAAAGGAGTAGCCTGCCGAGCCCGACGATGGCGGCGGGGGCGTCGGCCCTGGCGTTCGCGACGGGCGCTGCGCTGCCGCTTCTGAGCGGCGGGTTCGTGCGGACGTGGGCGGGCAGGGTGGCGGCCGTGTGCGCGGCGAGCAGCGTCGGGCTTGCCGGCTTCGGCGTGCTGGGCGCGTACCTGGGCGGCGCGAGCGCGGTGCGGTCCGGGGCCCGGGTGCTCGTGGGAGGGTGGCTCGCCATGGCCACCACCTACGGGGCGCTTAAGCTCTTCGGAGTGCGCGCTTAGGCGCAAATTACGGCCAGAAGTAGGGAAAATACACTTCGGTTTCTGGGTATATATACACCCTATATGGATTTTTTTTAATATTTTAATAAAAAGTCAAAATAGGTAAGAATTATTTTGACAAAACACTTGACTTATTTTTGCACTAGTAAATAAATCTTGATGAAAAAAAAAACAAAAGTTGACCTCACAGCAAAAAAGACAAAAATTATTTGCTATTATAGGTCATTATTCACACTATTTTAGCCAAAAATTTGTCTTTTTTGAAAAGACGTCAAAGGGATTTTTTTTGTGGATTTATTTTCTCACGAGTACAATAAAAGGTCAAGTTTATTTCAAAAATATTTTCAGGAATTTTCGACTTTTTATTAAATTACTATTTTTTTTCTCATATAGGTTCCCATAAACCAAAAGTTCCCTCCCAGAAATTTTGCCGCTGAAATAACCGAGCCAATTAAGAAACAGTATAATAGTATAATGGGGTGAGCTATGAGCCACCACAGCGTTTTGAGCTCCCTAACCGTCCGATTATGCTACCTATGGTTTAGATTAGATCCATGGTCGTCCGTCGGTTTACTTCCGACGTTTTTTCTTCGTTACCTGCGCCTGCGCGTTCCTCTCGATCCACCGTGAACCGGGCCGCTGCTCCGCAAGTGGACCTGGGCGCAACCTCCTTAGTCGGGCCGTTCAAATCTAAGGTGCACAAAGGCCCACAGTCCCTTCGCTGCCTGTAGACATCCGTACTCCATCAAATTCTCAAAAAAAAAAAAAACCGTACTCTATCACGATCCATCCGTCCGTCCACACAGCGGCGGCGCCTGCTGCCGCCGTCCTGCCCCCGACTGCGTCGCCATCGGTGCCCTCTCCACTTCCTGCATAGGCCTAGACAGTCTAGTGTGTTCCTTCATTCGCATTTCTCTTTCACCGTACACTGCGCTCGGATACCGACGCAACGGCGGCCAACAGGCTCGCCGGGAGATGGAGGCGGCAGCGGGCGGTCGCCGCTTTCCCCTCGCGTACCTCGAGCATCGCCTTCAGTCCGACCTGATGACCGCTGCCTCGGCGAAGGATCTGTCGATTCGTGTGACCTTGCTCTTCCTTTACTGTTGCTGGCGTTCTGTACAATTTGGCTAACTTAACTGTGTTTTCCGTAGCTGTGGAGTGTGGAGTATATGTATACATACCGCCTATCTGCTCCCCGCTTGTGAGATCAGGAAAGCCAACAGAAGCTAGGTCGATTATATCCAAGGCCCTTGAGGACGTCCTCATGAGGTGTTTGTTGTGGTTTGCTGGTGGTCCATTTCTTGCGTAAAACAATTGATGCATGAGAAGATTTTATAAGAGATTCGTCCATGCTAAATGCAATCGGGTTTTGATAATTTTGCGCACATGTTTGGATTTTGCAGTCAAGGATTCTATTTCTCTAATCCTCTTGTATGTTCTTCTGCTTTCTGCTCCCCATGTTTGATCAGAAAATGCAGCAAATGCCATGCAGAGTAATTTGAAAATCAATTTAATTGAGACAACAGATCAACAACTGCTTTGTACTGTTGTCTTTGCCACATATCCATCTGCCTATTTCTTCTTTACCTTTTCCTTCGTATACTTCAGGGCTGGGTTATTGTCCAACATATGTACATATTTTCCATTGTCTTATTTATAACTGTCAGTGCAGCCGTGCCATTCTAAATTTGGATACTGAACGATACTTATTGTCACAACAAATTGGGTTTGTTGGATGTAACTAAGATCTTTGCTGTGGAACACAGTTAGTACTATAACTGAACTCAGTTAGTACATAATAAGTTTCTTTTCTTTGACTGGAAGGTCGCTTTGAAGGTCAGTTTGGTACTTACAGATGTTACTTTTCTTTCACATGATATAGGAAATTACAGAAAGTGGTTCTATATTATACACCAACTCAATATAGACATCTCCATATATTCTTCTGACACTATAGAATTCAAAAGCAATACAGTTTATTTTTTGGCTATTACCTCACATGTATCGTGCTGGTAAGATGGCTACAAACAGTGACTATACCATGGCACGAGGGCATGAGCTTTTTCATTTTGGCAGTAAACATATAGGCTATACTTTGCTTCCTTTTCTTTCTAATTTATTTTTTTGGTTGCACATCTTCAGCTCCAGTTGTACACGGACCCAACAATATATTCATGTTGTTGTGCCACTGATGTCGTAACACTAGACAAAGAACATATGTAAACCATGTTAAATTGCTCAAAAGTGTCATTTATTACTATTTCATGAGAAAAAAAAAAACCTGAACCCAATTGATTTCTTAATGCGAGCATTTGAATCCTATTGGGGACTTAATTCATCATGTTGCGACTTGGAATATTTGGCACACTTGCACCACTTCTAGGGGAGGTTTAATGACTTGGTAATGCTAAGTATGACGTATCATGTTTTCATATATATTGAATAATTCTTCACTTTGCAAAGTAAGCAGCAATCTCTATGTCGAGCCTAGATCAGAGTGTTTTCTAAGAGGTCAGGCGCATGCTTGATGGTGGAGTGGGTGATAAGTGGGTGAGAAGGTCGTCAATCAGCAAAGTTCCTGTTGTACTCCCCTTAGGCACTGAGCAAATTAGTTACCTTGGTGCACAATGTTTTTCTTTAGTAACGTGATCACTCACGTGTTCCCAATTTAGCATGAACTATGCTAATAATGTAGTTGCATTTGCATTTTTCTTACATATGTATGTGCATATCCATTTTGCACATTTAACTTCCCAATTTTTTGTATTTAATTTTCATGATTTATGTGGCTATAGCTTGTACAAGATTGCCACATGTATTGTTATGGACAGGCGCGGCAACGCGCGCCATCATGGTCTAGTGGATTATTAGAATACAAGACTAGCAGAGTAGCTAGGTCTGTTGGTGTTGTGCTTTACGAAAACATATCATGCAAGTATATTGCTACTAACGTGCATGTGGCCGGTCGTACTACTAGCCAGGAGATCGTATATTTGAATACAGATTATGAAGTTTGCTGTTGCTGGTCTATGAAAAGAATGTTGCATGTCGTTCTGCACTCGGAAATCTCACAGCTTACGTACAATCACAACTTGTCATGAGGTCCTTCAAATATTTCAACGGTGTTGCGATGTTGTAGTTTGCTAATGTGTTGTTGTATTGACAACGTCCGTGGATGCCATCTCTCTCCTTGGGTTTGGATTGGGCGGCGTGATGTGGCATGCTTGTGCTCCTCGAGTTCATCCTCAATCGACCCCGGTCTCCATCCTCTCCGTCTTCATTGCACATGTTGGGTTTAGATTTCAGCTGTGTTGAGAGGAATCTTAATTACTTTCTCCGTCCCAAAATATAAAGACGTTTTTAACACTAGCACAGTGTCAAAAACGTTCTTATATTCTAGGACGGAGGGAGTAGTTTGCAGCTACAAGTGTCACGGAGATGGCATCTACCTCTCTGTGACGCCCCCGATTCAATCGTACATTAATCATGCACGCAAACGTGTACGATCAAGATCAGGGACTCATGGAAAGATATCATAACACAACTGATCTAATAAATAAAATAAGTCATACAAGCATCATAATACAAGCCAGGGGCCTCGAGGGCTCGAATACAAGTGCTCGATCATAGACGAGTCAGCGGAAGCAACAATATTTGAGTACAGACATAAGTTAAACAAGTTTGCCTTAAGAAGGCTAGCACAAATCGGGATACAGATCGAAGAGGCGCATGCCTCCTGCCTGGGATCCTCCTAAACTACTCCTGGTCGTCGTCAGCGGGCTGCACGTTGTAGTAGGCACCTCCAGTATAGTAGGAGTCGTCGTCGACGGTGCCGTCTGGCTCCTGGGCTCCAGCATCTGGTTGCGGCAACCAGGTAGAAGGGAAATGGGAAAAGAGGGAGAAAAGCAACCATGAGTACTCATCCAAAGTACTCGCAAGCAAGGAACTACACTACATATGCAAGGGTATACGTGTAAAGGGGCATATCGGTGGACTGAACTACAGAATGCCAGAATAAGAGGGGGATAGCTAATCCTGTCGAAGACTACGCTTCTGGCAGCCTCCGTCCTTGGCAAAGATGTAGAAGAGGGTAGATCAAGTCCTCCAAGTAGCATCGCATAGCATAATCCTACCCGGCGATCCTCCTCGCCGCCTCGCTAGAGAGCGATCACCGGGTTGTATCCGCACTTGGAAGGGTGTGTTTTATCAAGTATCCGGTTCTAGTTGTCATAAGGTCAAGGTACAACTCCAAGTCGCCACATATCAAGATCACGGCTATTCGAATAGATAAACTTCCCTGCAGTGTGCACCACATAACCCAACACGCCGATCCCATTTGGCGAGACACACTTACGGGTCATGCCCGCCGCGGAAGATCAACACGCCGCAGCCCCACCTAGGCCAACAGAGAGGTCAAGACGCCGGTCTAAACCTAAGCGCACATGGGTCCGGCCCATTGCCTTAGCACACCTGACGCGTAGGGCGGCCGAAAGCGTAACTAGCCCCTTAATACAAGAGCAGGCTTACGTTCCAAACCGGTAGCGCTACCGTTCGGCCGACGTCCACGAAGGCTTTGGGCGATACCACGACGCCGAAAGTGCCCATATATTTCCCACGTAGTTGGTTAGTGCGTATAGACCAAATGGCCAGACTCAGATCAAATACCAAGATCTCGTTAAGCGTGTTAATGATGTAACCGCGGACGCCGACCAGGGCCAGGCCCACCTCTCTCCTAGGTGGTCTCGACCTGCCCTGTCGCTCCGCCACAAAGTAATAGTCGGGGGCCGTTGGGAACCTAGGCACACCTCTACCGGGATGGAGCCACCGCCTTCAAATTTCATCTCCTAACAAAGATCATAAGTAATGTAACAAGATATAAAGTATATAGCATATGCCCGTGATCACCTCGAAGTGATCACGGCCCGATCAAAGAGTATAGCATGGCGAGCGGACAAGAGTGTAGGGCCACCGATGGAACACTAGCATCCTATACTAAGCGATGGGATAGCAGGTAAGGGTAACAACTGTAGCAACAATGACAGGCTATGCATCAGAATAGGATTAACCGAAAGCAGTAACATGCTACGCTACTCTAATGCAAGCAGTATAGAGAAGGAATAGGTGATATCTGGTGATCAAAGGGGGGCTTGCCTGGAAGCTCAGCCGAGAAGGAGGGGTCACAACACCGCACCCGGTACCGATGTGACGTCAGTCTCGTAGTCTACCGGAGAGAAGAGGGGGAAGAAACAATGAATACAATGCAAACAGATGCATATCGATGCATGACATAACAAGTAACGGTGCCAGGTGTGCCCCAACGCAGTAGGAGGTGATACCGGCGAAGGGGGAAAACATCCGGGAAAGTATTACCGGTGTTTCGCGTTTTTGGACAAATGAACCGGAGGGGGAAAGTTGCGTGTTCGCTATGCTAGGGACGTGTGGCGGACGAACGGACTGCGTAACCGGATTCGTCTCGTCGTTCTGAGCAACTTTCATGTAGAAAGTATTTCCATCCGAGTTACGGTTTATTTTATTTTAATTTTTAAAGTTTTAAATGATTTTTAGAATTTATTTAATTTAATTAGAAAATATAATTATTATGTCAGTGTGTTGTCAGCATGATGTCAGCAGGACCAAAAGGTTGACTAGGTCAACCTTGGCAGGTCGGTCCCATTCATTATAGGCTCAGACTAACTCAGAGGGTTAATTAGCTTAATTACTAGATTAGGTTAACCCATTTTAATTAGTTCAGTGAAACAAGATTAATTAACTTAATTAATTACTAAATTGATTTATTATTATTATTTTAACAATTTATATATATATATATAATTTTTTAAATCATTTTCATTCTGGAGGGGGGGGTGGACCCCGGCGGTCATTGACCCAGCTCAACCACTCGGGCGCTGGGTTAACGGGCTACGGAGCGGTGAGCGGGCGGACCCGGCCACGTCATGTTGATCACAAGGCGGGCACGACGCGACATGGGCGACGCGAATGGCAAGGGGCAGCAGAGCGGGGGAGGCGAATGGTGGACGCGGCGTAGCAAAGGGCTGTGAGTCACGGAAAGCGGCAAGGTGGACGGGCGAATGCGGAGGTACGGGGGAGGAGGAGCAGCAGGGGAACTGGGGGCGGCGACGTGAGGAGCAGGGCGGAGGCTGGCGCCAGCCTTGAGGCACGCAGGTGAGCTGCAAGGGGCACGACCACGGTGGGCGGCGGGCGCCAGTGCGTGGCGTGAGCTGCCAGTGCATCTAGTGCCCCTTAGTGATTTTGGTGTATTGAAGACTTATGGGTTAAGTAACTAATGTGTTTATGAGTGTACACAGGTCTATAAGTCTGTGAGGAGTTTGATATTTACAGAGAAAGTCGACCCCTAAAATGAAGTTCTTCGATCAAGACTTTGATATTCGAAGACTTTCAAGACTTTGAAAGTGAAGAAATTGGTGTGACCTTGAAGACTTGGTATTCATTTGAGGAACATGAAGCGTGAAGACTTTTGTTTTCGTAGTTTCGGTTTTCTCTTTCTTGAGTCATAGGAAACACCGTACTGTTAAAGGGGGTAGAGGAAATACTAAGGAAAAATTTCCATGTGATGCTCAACTCAAAATCCTACACCTACCAAACCCTTCGAGTGAAGCCTTTGGAAATCTCATACGATTCGATCAATTTCTTCAAAGGATGAGACGAAGTTCTTACAGTCGCTGAGGAATTTGTTCGACTGTGGAGTTAGGAATTCGCCAAAGGCGGATTGCCTACACGGTGAGGAACATGATAGCTCGAGGAATTTGAGATTCAAATTTCCGACCGTTCTTTATCTTTTGGCGCTTGTTGTCCCAAAATATCTTATCTACCTAACGGTCATATCATTGAAGGGCATTTATGTCTTATCATGTTGGGCTGCTCCATAGGCTATAAATAGCCGCCCCCTACAACCACTAGCTGGTTGGCTGCTCCGAGAGAAACTTGACACTTGTCATTTGAGAGCAACCCATTCTCCGAGGACTTTGAGCGAAAATCATCGAGTGAGGAAAAACCCAAAAACCAAACCCCTACAAACCCAAAGTGATTGAGCATCATCAAGAGATTGATCCTGCGTGGATCCGACGCTTGTTACCTTTGAAGACTGTGCTTCTTCCAGACGGTTAGGCGTCATGGTCTAGAGCATCCATGAGGAATTGTGGATCACCGAGTGACCAAGTCTGTGAAGGTTTGGAAGTCGCTCAAGACTTACCACGAGTGATTGGACGAGGTCTGTGTGACCTTAGTTCAAGGAGAATACGGTGAGTACTTGGTGTCCTCGAGCTACGTGCTCGGCCGATCGGGTGTCCAGGACTGTGTGTCCTCGAGTTTGAATACTCGGCCGCTTCCAACCAGACGCATAACCGAGACAGCAGTTGGAACTGGTCTACCAAATCATTGTCTTCACCAACTTTACTGGTTCTATTTCCTCAACCCTTTCATTTCCTCATTCTTGTGTTGAGTGTTCATTCATATCTGTGTTTGAAGACCTTGATCAAGACTTTCTCAATTTCCTCAGTTCAATTTCTTCATCTGCTTTGTCTTCATCTTGTGCTATCCTGTGTTTACGCTTTTCGTACTCTTTGATTGTCTTCATTTCATCATGATGACCATGCCCGCATTCTCTTATGCATACTCGAGTACTTATTCCGCTGCAAGTAGTTCTTCGCTAAGGAATTTCCTCACCGCAAATTCCTCGTTGAAGAATTCATAAAATCGCCTATTCACTCCCCTCTAGTCGATATAACACACTTTCAATTGGTATCGAGCGAGTTACTCCCTTGTTACGTGTGATTTTGGTTTAACCACCGGAGTTTTAGTTATGTCGACCGCAGTATGAAGAAAGTGACATGTCCTATCTTTGACGGTCTTGATTATCCCAAGTGGAAGGCCATGATGAGGAAGCGCCTCATGGCAATGGATGAAATGTGGATCGTCACCGAAATTGGTTTTACCGATCTATGCAAAACGGCGAACGCAGATGATATTCGCAAGTACACTCGTCTTGATATCATGGCGAAGGACATCATCTGTTCCTGCCTATCTAGAGATGAATTCAAGTGCATTATGCATCTTTGCAATGCGAAGCTTATTTGGGACCGAATCTCCGACGTCTATGAAGGTCATCGAACCCGTCATGATCCTTGGTTTGAGGACTTCAAGGAATCTCTCAAAACGATGACTTTCGAACCAGAATCATCATCTTCTGCATCATGTCTCATGGCAAAGGGTCGAGGTAACCGAATGTTCCTCATCTGAATTTAGTGACTGTGAATCTGATGATGATGGATCTAATGATGATATTGAACCTAGCTATACCAAACTTGTTTGCATTGCCACCAAACAACAACATGCCTTGGAAAAGGTTCAAAACATGCTAGATAAGAGTGATGATATGTTAGGTGAAGAAATGGATCGCACTAAAGCCCTCGACCGAAAATCTTGGAGACTTGAGTCTAGGTTTGACGACCTTCAAGGTCATCATAACTCTCTCTTGTGCGATCATGAGAAACTTTCTTATGAATTTCTTCAAAGAAAGCAAGATCTTGAGAAGCTAAGAGTGAGTTATGAAGATCTTCGAAGGAGCGCGATTCATTACTTGCTCAACAAATCAGCGCTTCCTGTGAAGAATTTTTTCCTCCATGCTTAAAGTGCATTGAACGTGAACTGGTAATTCATCACCTGAATATTCAAATGCTTCAACATTACAAATTCTTCACCTGCCTCTTGCTATCACTAATTCCTCATCCGAGGACATTGCTAGTATCACCGACGATGCATTTGAAGAAATTGTACATGACAGCATGTACAAAAGCCTCAAAGGGCATCAGACTCTTTGTGATGTACTTAAAAGCAGATCCTCAACATGAACCCTAGGAAAGAGGGTATTGCCTTTGAGAGGAAACTCAATCTTGATGGAACATATTGGAAGCCCGAGCGGTATCCCAAAACCTCATGGGTTGCCGCAAAGGGACCTCCGATTGATCCATCTAACTTATCCGGCTTTACATGCGAATCTCCTCATTCTTCGATGAGTCATTTGACTCCAACTATAAACTGTTCAAAAATCAGAATGGTGAAGTATTTGCTAGATATGTTGGCACTAACTGCAGGAACGGTTTCCCTATGAAGAAAATCTGGGTTCCCAAGAAGTGCCTTGAAAGTCTTCAGGTGAATGTCCTCATGACACCACCTGTGAAGAAAAGGAACCCCGGATCAAACTCTTCATATGGACCAAATTCTTCATATGGATCCAAGTCCTCATACGGACCAAATTCCTCACGTGGATCAAATTCCTCAAAAGGATCAAAGTCCTCATATGATCATCATCGTGCTAACAACTCTGTTCGCAGGGTAGAGCTAAGGGCTATGAATATGTGCATTATTCTTCAAACCAATATGTTCATAAGTCCTCGAAGAATTTCTCTGCTTATTCATATGCTTACCCTAACCCCTCTTATGTGAAACGAAATGGATTGGCCTCTATGCCACCATTCTCATATGGTGCTCGCAGAGTGATGAACTCTTTGCCACCCCTCCAGATGTGGTTGGTGAAGAAAAAGAACTAACTTCTTATACAGGGTCAGGTCTCCAGGCGAGCTTTAAACGTCTGAAGAATTTGTTGGGGGACTGACAAAAATGCATGAAAGGACTCAGGCTATTCATGATGAAATGAACTTTCATTTCACACGCCCTCATCTTGCTTATCTGTTATCTTGCTGATGAAATTCATCCGATGAACTTGATATGATATTCTTCACCGATGAAGTATATGAGATCGTAAGTTGCACTAATTCATCCGCAGGATGATCAACCCAAAGCCACCGAGTGGGTTCTCGATAGTGGATGTACAAATCACATGACTGGTGACAAGAATCTATTGATGGATGCTCCCTTATCACCGCTACATCTCAAGCATATCATCTTTGCCGACAAAGGCAAAAGTCAGTATTGGGTCTTGGTAAGGTTGCGATCTCTAAGGACATACACATGGACAAAGTCATGCTTGTTGAGTCCTTAGGATACAATCTCATGTCGATCTCAATGCTTTGTGATCTTGATATGGTTGTTATCTTTGGCAAGTATCATTGTGTTGTGATTATGGAAGTCGACAATTCCAAAGTCTTCGAAGGCTTTAGGAGAGGAGACTTGTATATTGTTGATTTCTCTACAGGACCACAACCAGCCGTGTGTCTACTTGCAACAGCTTCAGAAGGCTGGCTATGGCATCGGCAACTTGGTCACGCAGGCATGAGGAATTTGCACACGCTTGCAAAGAAGAAGCATGTCATTGGCATTGAGAATGTCAAATTCCTCAAGGATCACTTGTGTGGAGCCCGTGAAGCTGAAAAATGACCAAGGCCAAGCATCCAAATAAGACTATCATGACCACTACTCGTCCCTTCGAATTGCTTCACATGGACCTCTTTGGTCCTAATCATTACTCAACAATCACTAATGATGCATCTCTATATGGCTTTGTTATTGTTGATGATTACTCTCGTTACACATGGGTACACATTGTTACTTACAAAAATGAAGTGTGAAGTCTTCAAACGATTTTCCTCGAGGGCTTCAACTAACTTTGGTGTGAAGATCAGACACATCAGGAGTGACAATGGAACTGAGTTCAAGAATTCCGGTCTTGATGCCTATCTTGATGAACTTGGTATTACTCATTAGTTATCTGCTCCCTATACTCCTCAGCAGAATGGCGTCGCGGAGCGCAAGAACAGAACTCTTGTTGAGATGGCTCGCACTATGCTTGATGAATACAAAACGCCTAGTCGTTTTTGGATTGATGCAATTGATACCGCGTGCCACATCATCAACAGAGTATATCTTCACAAATTCTTCAAGAAGATCGCCTATGAACTCCTCACCGACAAGAAACCCAATGTAAGTTATTTCAAAGTCTTCGATTGCTAAATGCTGAATTAGAGATCCTCATCACAATTCTAAATTTGCAATCAAAGCACATGAAGGTTTTATGCTTGGTTACGGAAAGGACTCGCACACCTACTGAGTCTTCAACATTGCTCTTCACAAGATTGTTGATATCAGTAGATGTGCGGTTCGATGAAACTAATGGCTCGCAAAGAGAGCACCTACCTTACGTGTTAGATGAACCAGACTTGAGGAATCTATCAAGTTCAAGGCAACCGAGGATGTCATTCCCTCTTTGAAGAATCTGCTGAAGAATTCATTCCTCAGACGCGAAGAACGCCGAAATGATGCACTCAAGATAATGTCAAGACAATGGTGCCGAGGAAAATGATCAAATTCCTCGACGACAACCAGCTCATCCTCGCGTTGCAAAAGAAGTACAAGTTGACAAGATCATCGATGACATTGAAGCGCCAGGTCCTCTCACACGCTCAAAAGCTTCACATTTATCTAACTTTTGTGGGCACTATGCTTTTGTCTCTATCACAGAGCCCACTAAGGTAGATGAAGCATTTCGAGCCCGAGTGGATTCAGGCCATGCAAGAAGAATTACATCAGTTCGAGCTCAACAATGTATGGGAACTGGTCAAACGTCCAGATCCTCGCAAGCATAATATCATTGGCACAAAGTGGATCTACCGCAACAAACAAGATGAAAATGGCCTAGTGGTGAGGAATAAGGCACGACTTGTAGCTCAAGGCTACACAGAGTTGAAGGAATTGATTTCGATGAAACTTTTGCACTGTTGCTAGACTTGAGTCTATTCAGCATATTACTTGCCTATGCTAACCATCACAATATCACTTTATATCAAATGGATGTGAAAAGTGCATTCCTCAATGGTAAGCTTGAGGAAGAAGTATATGTTGCTCAACCCTGTGTTTTGAAGATCCAAAGAATCCCGACAAAGTCTTCGAGACTCAACAAGGCCCTCTATGGTCTCAAACAAGCCCCACGGCGTGGTATGATACATTGAAGGAATTCTTCGTGAAGAATGGCTTCACACCAGTTCACTCGACCCTACTCTCTTTACTAAATCATATGATGGTGAACTGTTTGTGTGCCAAATATATGTTGATGATATTATCTTTGGCTGTCTTGACCAACGTTATAGTGATGAATTTGCTGTATGATGAGTGAAGAATATCAAATGTCTATGATGGGAGAGTTGAAATTCTTCTTAGGTCTTCAAATTAAATCAACAACACAATGGCATATTCATATCTCAGGAGAAATACCTCAAAGATGTCCTCAAGAAATTCGGCATGCAAGATTGCAAAGGCGTCAAAATTCCTATGCCCACAAATGGCCATCTATGCAATCGATGAAAATGGTATTGACTTGATCACAAGGTATACCGCTCCATGATTGGTTCTCTATTGTACTTATGTGCATCTAGGCTAGATATAGTGCTTAGTGTTTGCATGTGTGCCCGATTTCAAGCTACAATCAAGGAATCACACCATAAGGCTGTGAAGCATATTCTTCGATACCTAGCTCACACACCAACACTAGGATTATGGTACCCCAAGGGCTCTACTTTTGATCTCATTGGATATTCGACTCGACTATGCTGGTGATCGTGTGGACCGCAAGTCAACATCTGGTACTTGTCATTTCCTCGGACGATCTTTAGTCTATTGGTCCTCGAAGAAATGTAACTGCAGATCACCGCTTCATCGCGGAAGCTGAATACATTGCTGCCGGCTCGTGTTGTGCTCAATTGCTGTGGATCAAGTAAACTCTCAAGGACTACGGCATCAACGTGAAGAATGTGCCTCTCATCGTGACAATGAGAGTGCCATCAAGATTGCTCACAACCCGATTCAAAGCACTTTCGAAGACAAAGCACATTCAAATTCGTCATCATTTTCTTCGTGATCATGTGTTGAAGGGCGACATCTCCATCGAGCATGTGAAGACCAAGAACAGCTAGCCGATATCTTCACTAAGCCCTTGGATGAGAAGAGATTTAGCAAGTTGCGGTGTGAGCTAAATATCTTAGAATCTTGAATGTTCTTTGAAAAGGACACACATCCCCGACACTTATGCAAAATTGATGACTTAGATGTGCAACACATGAAGAAACGTTTTCTTCAATCCATGAAGAATAACACTCTAAGTGTGTAGATATTAATTAAGATTTTGATTCTCATAACCCTACGACATTTGTACGCTGTGTCTGAAATCATCATTCTTATACGGTGGGTCACGCCACCACCAAAGTTGAAAATCTTCAATTTGAGTTTTTCCTCAGTTTTGAAATTCTTCAGTTTTTCAAATTCTTCAACTTTGCAAAATCTTCACTGTTTCCGTCGTTTTTCTTCATTGGCTATATTTATATATATATGGGTTTATGTCCTCTACAGCATTCACTTATGGCTATTTCTTCAAGTCATTTTTCTGCTAAGTGAATGTGATCGGACCCTTCCCCCTCTATGCTATACTCAACCCAATCTATTCACAAATTCTTCATGTGCGTTCTATTTGAAACTCGTTCAAAATCTTCACTGAGTCCTTGTCAGCTGAAGAAATTGCGAATGGAACTTTAAAACTGATCTTATCCAAACTTTCGGTTTTGCCGCTCAAACCGTTTCGCATCCCACGATGCATTATCTTAGTGGTCGTGTCTACTACGTGGTGCTCGATACCATTCTCTCAGAGCGACCAGACCGAATGGATCTAGCGCTCGTGCTCGGTCATCCCCGGATCAAGAATGCCGACACCACACAAGATTTCGAAGGATTTATAGCAGAGTAGCAATCACACACTTATTACATCGTTGTCCACAAGGGAACTTAATACAATAATATGGCTTAAGGCCATCTAATAATAACAGCGGAAGGCTTGGAAGACGAGTGAGTCCATCAACTCCATCGGCATCATCGAGTATAGAACCACGACCTAACACCTTACTCGTCAGTTCGAAAAGTCTGCAACGTGAAAAGTTGCAGCCAAAACGGGTCAAGACATGGAATATGCCGCAATGTAACACATAGAGAACAATGAAGCAACAAGCCTATACTACATGCATATATGGCTGGTGGTAAGGCTCTACGGTTACATTTTTGCATAAAGCTGATTTTTCCCTACATCAAAGGAATAATTTTATTTAACTATCATGGTGGTTGTTAAACATTGAGAATGGTTGACAGATCCTCAATCCCAATTAAAAGTACTCATTAAAACCCAATAACTTTATTATTAGAAGTAACATGTTGAGATTCACATGATATTCAAGTACTAGATACTCAAGATGTCCATAACCGGGGACACGGCTAATCATGATTAGTTTTACACTCTGCAGAGGTTTAGCACTTTTCCCCACAAGACTCGATCGCCTCCGCTTGGTTCTCGCACTACATGGTGTTTGAGAGGCGGATGACCGAGACATAGTCTTCGAAGCGCTTAGCACCTTACATGTGGGTAGACCGTACCAACCTACATCCCCTACATCGCCTAGCCTACCCGTAAGAGTTCGCACAACTTAGTCAACTACGCCAGAGCCCATAATTGGCTTGTGGCTGCACACGGAAGTTTCCAGCTTTGAATAATCTTATGATCCCTTAGAGCACGGGTGGCGGTCCAAGAAATACGAGCAAGTCCTCGATAGAAACCAGTGCCTCAATCCACCCAGATGTGTGTTTAAGTTGCCACCTTAGATAAACCATTAATTATCAATCTCACATCTGTCATGGATATTCACTCACCCAATCCACGCCTACTAGCATAGCATGGCATAATTAAGCAAACGTAGAAGTAACTCCCAAGGTTTCATAAGTAAACAGTAATAGGTACTACCTCAATCTACTTCCCAAACCCACAATTTAATTAGATCCTAAACATGCAAGTGTTTGAGGGTTTGATCTAATGCAATAAAACTGGGTAGTAGAAAAGGCATGATCAAAGTGTTACTTGCCTTGCGATGATCCATGAGTCCTAGAGATTCAAGTAACAAGCGGCGACTCCGGGTGATCTAATGCGCATAAACAACAAGCATACAATAAGTACTCATCTAATGCACAGGAAATCTCGAATAAAAGATCTAACCAGATAGTTCAACTTAAGAACCACAGTTGCAAAAGAATCGAATCAAATAAAGCATCGAAAGTCGGAACTCGAGAGAGAACGACTCGGTTTAGCAAATCTGAAATTAAGTCAAAATTTTACAGTAGCAAAACTCTGTGTAAGTAGGTTAGTTGGAACGGCGGTTTCATAATGAAACTCCAGGCGCTTGAATCACCTGATTCCGATAAACGAGCAAGAAATAAAACAGATTTGAAAATCGGATCGTAAATCGAATCAAAAATAACGTATTAAATCCGATTTAAATGAAAACTACGAACGTATTAAATAACGGACGTTCGTTAACAGAACTAATCCAACGAACGCGTTCATTGAAACGAACGGGTCGGTGAACGTTCACTAAATAAGAAAACCGAAAAAAAATAAAAACCATCTAGGTTTTTGAAAAAAACTGAACATCGCAAAAAAAAATTGGATCGGTCTTTTTTTTAAAAAAACCGGATCGGATCGGGCGGGGCGGTGGCTACCTCCGGCGGGTCTTCGCCGGTGGGGCTCCGGCGGGGCTCCGGCGGGTCGGGCGACGAGCGGCGAGGTCGGGAGGGGCGGCGAGGGGCTCCGGGTCGGCCGGGCGAGGGGCGGCGAGGGCGGCGGCGGGCGGGCGGCGCCTGGGTTGGGGGCGGGCGGGCGGGTTGAGGGGAGAGGAGGGGCGGCGGGGTATAAATATGAGGGGGTCTCGGCTTGGGAAGGGCAACGGGCGTGAGGGGAGGCGGACTCGGGCGGCGGCGGCGTGTGGCGGGACTCACAAGGCGGGCGTCTTGTGAGGGAGAGAGGGAGGTGGTTGGCTGGCTGGTCACTGGCCGGGCTACTGGGCCTTGGGGGCGCGTTTTTATTATTTTAAAACAAAACAAAACGGATTAAAAAAATACCAAACGAACTCCGATTTTAATAAAATTAATTTTCCCCGACTCCTAAAAATGAGTCAAACAAAATGAACTTTAAAAACGACAAACATGCATATATTTTTAAAATGCTCATTTTTGCCTAAGCAAAATAAATCTTCCAAAACCAAATTTTGATTTATTTATAATATCTTCATTTTTCCTAAATATTGGGAAAGTCATATTATTCCCTCTCTTAAGTTTTTATAGGAAAAACTTTATGAAGATAATTAAATAAATCCAATGATCCTATTTTCAAGATTTGAGAAATAAATCCCAAATATGAAAATAATGAAACTTCCAACTCTCTCCGAGGGTCCTTGAGTTGCGTGAAATTTTCTAGGATCGGGAAAATGCGAGAAAAATATGATATGCATGATGACCTAATGTATAACATTCCAAATTGAAAATTTGGGATGTTACAAACCTACCTCTTAAGATGAATCTCGCCCTCGAGATTCGGGTTGGCTAGAAAATAGGTGAGGGTGGTCCTTGAGCAAAACTTCCTCTCTTTCCTGGTGGCTTCATCCTCGGTGGTGGCTCCACTGAACTTTGCAGAACTTGATAACCTTGCTGCGGGTAACTCTGCTGGCATAATCGAGAATCTTAACGGTTTTTCCTCATATGTCAAGTCATCCTTCAACTGAATTGCCTCCGGCCTTGTGTCTCTTAACGGTACCTCTCGCTATCTCGGGTGACATTTCTTCAATCGAGAAACATGGAATACATCATGAACTCCCCGACAGTCCTTCCGGTAATTCCAACTTATAAGCAACTTCTCCCATGCGTTGCAAAATCTTATACGGTCCAACGAAACGTGGTGCTAACTTTCCTTTAACTCCAAAACGCTTAACTCCTCAAGCGGGGATACTCGAGATATACTCTGTCTCCAACTTCATACTCAATCGCTTTGCACTTTGAATCGGCATAGCTCTTTTATGCAGGACTGGGCTACCTTGAGCACATCTCGAATCAACTTAACTCTCTGCTCGGACTCCTTAATCAAATCTGGTCCAAACAATCGACGATCTCCAGTTTAGTCCCATAACAACGGTGTCCTGCACCTTCTTCCATACAAAGCCTCGAAGGTGCCATCTTCAAGCTGGTTTGGTAACTGTTGTTGTAGGAAAATTCTGCATCTGACAAATTGTCATCCCAGCTAGATCCATAATCTAGGGCACAAGCTCTCAAAGATGTCCTCCAAAATCTGATTGACCCTCTCGGTCTGTCCATCGGTCTGTGGGTGGAAAGGCATCTTGAATTCCAATCGGGTTCCCAATGTTTCATGCAATCGGTTCCAAAATTTCGAGGTAAACCGGGTTCCTCTATCGTCGATACGATGCTCCTCGGAACTCCGTGTAAGCACACAATTCTGGTCATGTATATCTTTGCCAACTTAGCACCGCTATAGGTGGTCTTGATCGAATAAAATGAGCTACCTTTGTTAAGCGGTCGACTATAACCCAAATCGAGTCATATCCTGAACGAGTCTTTGGCAATCCCGTGATAAAATCCATGCCTAGTTTATCCCACTTCCATTCGGTATCGGCAATGGTTGTAACAATCCTCCGGCTTCTGATGTTCTGCCTTTACTTTCTGACATACATCGCAAACTGCTACATACTCTCCTTCTTCATTCCGGTCCACCAGAAAGTATTCTTCAAATCCAAGTACATCTTGGTATTTCCTGGGTGAATCGAATAGGGTGAATCATGAGCTTCTTGTAAAATCAACTTCGATCTCCGGGTCATTGGGCACATAAACACGGTCTTCAAACCATAGGGTATCGTGCTCATCCTCACGAAATCCTTTAGCTTTTCCTTTGCTCATTTTCTCCTTTATAGAGGTAACTTCCTTATCCGCCTTTTGGGCTTCTCCGATTTTGTCCATCGATGGATTTGAATCTCCAATGCTGCTACATAGCCTCTCGGAACTAGTTCCAAACATAGCTCTCGAAGGTCCTCGGCTAACTCATTGGGTATTCCTCCCATCATTAGGGTATTGACGTGGCTCTTACGGCTCAATGCGCCCTGCTACGACATTAGCCTTCCCGGTGATAATGCAATCTCATGTCATAATCCTTGATAAGCTCTAACCATCTCCTTTGTCCGAGATTCAATTCATACGTGTTAAGATGTACTTCAAACTCTTGTGATCCGTATATACTTCACAATGATTTCCAATGAGAAAATGTCTCCACGTCTTCAGGGCATGCACAATGGCTGCTAACTCCAAATCATGAGTGGCATAGTTCAACTCATGGGGCTTAAGTTGTCGTGAAGCATACGAAACAACTCTTCCTTCCTGCATAAGCACTTTGCTCCAAGTCCTCGGCGTGAAGCGCCGTAATACACCTCATAATCCTTAGTCTGATCTGGCAATATCAAAACTGGCGAGGTAACCAATCTTTTCTTCAACTCCTGAAAACTGGCCTCACAGTCCTCAGTCCATATGAATTTGTTTTCCTTCTTCAACAATTCTGTCATAGACTTAGCAATCCTTGAGAAATTCTCAATGAACCTTCGGTAGTATCCTGCGAGTCCAAGGAAACTCCGAATCTCTCCAACTGTCGTTGGTGCTTCCCATTTGGTTATGGTCTCAACTTTTGTGGGATCAACTGCTATCCCTTCTCCGGATATAACATGTCCGAGAAATCCAACTTCCTTTAGCCAAAACTCACATTTGCTTTGAACTTGGCATACAATCGGTGTTCCCTTTCTCCAAAACCAATCGCAAATGTTCCTTGTGTTCCTCTTCATTCTTCGAGAAAATCAAAATGTCATCAATGAACACCACGACGAACTTATCCAAAAACTCCATAAGCACTTTGTTCATCAGGTTCATGAAATAGGCTGGTGCGTTAGTCAGTCCAAATGACATAACGGTATACTCGTATAGTCCATATCTCGTGGTAAATGTTGTCTTGGGTATGTCCTGCTCTCGAATCTTCAACTAATGGTACCCTGATCGCAAGTCGATCTTGGAAAACACCTTGGCTCCTTGCAAGCGATCAAACAGATCATTTATCATAGGTAGTGGGTACTTGTTCTTGATTGTTACTTCATTCAATCCACGATAATCAACAACCATTCTTAACGATCCATCCTTCTTCTCCACTAGCAAAACGGGTGATCCCCAAGGTGAAGAACTTGGGCGTATAAAACCTTTATCCAAAAGCTCCTTAATCTGCTTCTTGATTTCCGCCAAATCCTGTGCTGGCATCCTATATGGTCGCTTTGATATCGGGCCTGTTCCTGGCAACAGCTCGATCAAAAACTCAATGTCTCTATCCGGTGGCATTCCTGGCAACTCTTCCGGAAATACATCAGGAAAATCCTTCACCATCGGTACTTCTTCCTGCACCACTCGATAAGCAATTAACTTGCGCTCTTCTCGGATGATGCCGTGATACATACTTAATCCTTCTTCCTTCTGGTGTGGTGAGCAAAATTGACTTTGTGGTGCAATCTATGTTTCCTCCATACCTTGATAACCAATCCATACCTAATATCACATCCAATCCTTGGGATTCCGTAACTATTAGGTGCGAGGGAAAACATAGTGTCCAATCCTTAATGGCGGTCGATCACACCATTTACTAGCCATGTACTCTGCTCCGGGTGAGGTTACTAGCATGGGTGACCTAAGGGCTTGGGTTGGTAACTTGTACTTATCCACAAATCCTTGATATGTATGAATGCGATGCACCAAAGATTTAAAAGAACAACCGCAGTAAATGACTTAACCAAAAACTTACCGACATCTGCATCGGGCTGATCTTCAACCTCCTCCACTTCAATGTGGTTCACCCGTCCCCTGTTGAAAGGGTTGGGTTTCTTTCGAGCTTCCATTGCCATTTCCATTCTAGCCTTACGGGCGGTCATTGGCATAATGCCCGATCTTGCGGCACTTAAAGCAAGTAATATGACTCAGGTCTACTTTGGATGGTGTTGACGGGTTGGTGCGATTACGTCCGTTGCTTCCTCCATTCCCGTTTCCATTCTTGGTGCTGTTATGGTTATGCGAAGTACCTCCTCCATGGGTATGCTGAAACTGAATTCCTGATTTAGGGGTATAACGAGGTTTCTGCTGAGCTCCAGAGTTATACTTCCCTTGCCCATACTTCCGCTTACGGTTCTCAGTTTGCTGCTGCTTTCCTTCAATCATGAGGGCTCGGTCTACCAACTCCTGGTAGTTATTGAAACCGGCTACCATCAACGGCATCTTGAACTCATCATTCAGTCCTTCTAGAAACTTCTCCTGTTTGGTCGCATCGGTAGCAACGTCATCCGGGGCATAACGTGCTAGTTTACTAAAGTCATCCACGTCTTGTGCCAACAGTCCTTCCTCCTTGGCGTAAATTGCGAAACTCACGCTTCTTCATGGCCATAGCTCCTGCTGAAACATGGGCAAGGTCTGAAAAGCTTGCTGAAATTGATCCCATGTGATGTGTTCTGTGGTAAGTGGCTGTGAAATTCTCCCACCATGTCTTTGCGGGTCCTTCAAGCTGATGTCTGCAAACTTCACTCTTTCTCCATCCGTGCATCCTGCAGTGGTCAGCTCCCTTCCTATCTTGCGGAGCCGGTCATCTGCTACAATTGGCTCGGTGCTCTTGGAATACACCGCGGGTTTAGTCTAAGGAAACGAGTCGGATGATCCGCAGGTGGTGGTGGTGGTGGGTTGTTGTTGTTGTTGTTGTTGCCCCGGTTACGCACCAATGTTTGAATCAGGGTATTCGCTTCTTTGGATCAGTTGGGTGATCTCTGGCGGAAAAACGAATCCGGGTCGCGTCCTGGAGGCATCTGATGGGTTTAGAAAAGATGAGAATTTAGAATAGAATGAGGTCTAAGGGGAATCACTACCCAATGCACATGAGCAGATACACACAAAATCACTTCATTCAATCAAACAAGGGCTTACAACGATCTAACTATCGCAAAAGTGCGTGTACTATAATGTTTACATGGAGGGAATACTACTAATATGTGGGGACTTCTACTAATTTGAACCGTGGAAGACTCCATAATATACGCTCCACCGTCTTCAAAGTCGGGTTCACTTGGATCCGAATCGGTGTCGTCGATGTTGATGTAGTCGCTTGGGCAATCGACATAATCGGGTCTTCATTCTGAGCGCCAACTTCTTCTTCGCTTCTTCAATCTCGTACTTAAGATCGTTATTGTGTCTTGCTAGAGCTACGATCTCGTCCATATAGTCCTTGCGAGTTGTCTTTAGTTCTTCTTCAAGTTTGATGATCCTTCCCTTTGCATTACGCAACTCCAACATATCATTGCACATCCGGTTCTCTGGCGCCGAATGTGTTGGTTTAACTCTGGATGAATGCTGCAATGGATCTATCCTTCTTGGTGCCGACGACGTCCCATTTGTCATCTCGGCGTCCGCAAATCTGGTAGATTGTGTCCTTAAGGTCTTCTTGATAAACTTCTCCAATGCGTCCCATGGTGATGTGAGCTGCCATGCTCTTTCCAGACTCCAAGTTGGTGCACGGAAAACACTATCTATAGGCTTGGTGATTGGGGCGAATGTCCTTCCCGAACGTGAGCGTGAATCTTCCAGCTCCTCTTGAGCAGAGTGGCGTTGAAAGTCCCGGTGAAGCTTGGTAGTCCAATGTTCAGGTACTTGGTAACTTCCTTCAAGTGAAATCCAAAAGGTGTGCCTTCATCCGGTTGGGTGTACTTGATCTTCGCGTCCGTCATCCTAAAGAGTAGAAAAGATGAGGAGTTAGAAAATGGGAAGAGAATAGTGATCTATGGCTTTATCTTAGTGGTCGGTGTCTCGGTCGGCGTGTGCTCGATACCATTCTCTCATGGCGACCAGACCGAATGGATCTAGCGCTACGTGCTCGATGTCATCCCCGGATCGTAATGCCGACACCACACAAGATTTTCAAGGATTTATAGCAGAGTAGCAATCACACACTTATTACATCGTTGTCCACAAGGGAACTTAATACAATAATATGGCTTAAGGCCATCTAATAATAACAATGAAGGCTTGGAAGACGAGTGAGTCCATCAACTCCATCGGCATCACCGAGTATAGAACCACGACCTAACACCTTACTGTATGCGAAAAGTCTGCATAGCGTGAAAAGTTGCAGCCCTAAACGGGTCAGCACATGGAATATGTTGGCAATGTAACACATAGAGAACAATGAAGCAACAAGCCTATACTACATGCATATATGGCTGGTGGTAAGGCTCTACGGTTACATTTTTGCATAAAGCTGATTTTTCCCTACATCAAAGGAATAATTTTATTTAACTATCATGGTGGTTGTTAAACATTGAGAATGGTTGACATCCTCAATCCCAATTAAAAGTACTCATTAAAACCCAATAACTTTATTATTAGAAGTAACATGTTGAGATTCACATGATATTCAAGTACTAGATACTCAAGATGTCCATAACCGGGACACGGCTAATCATGATTAGTTTTTACACTCTGCAGAGGTTTGCACTTTTCCCCACAAGACTCGATCGCCTCCGCTTGGTTCTCGTGACTACATGGTGTTTGAGAGACGGATGACCGAGACATAGTCTTTCGTAAGCGCTTAGCACCTTACATGTGGGTAGACCGTACCAACCTACATCCCCTACATCAGCTAGCCTACCCGTAAGAGTTCGCACAACTTAGTCAACTACGCCAGAGCCCATAATTGGCTTGTGGCTGCACACGGAAGTTTCCAGTTTGAATAATCTTATGATCCCTTAGAGCCCGGGTGGCGGTCCGAAGAAATCTGAGCAAGTCTGATAGAAACCAGGTGCCTCAATCCACCCGGATGTGTGTTTAAGTTGCCACCTTAGATAAACCATTAATTATCAATCTCACATCTGTCATGGATATTCACTCACCCAATCCACGTCTACTAGCATAGCATGGCATAATTAAGCAAACGAGAAGTAACTCCCAAGGTTTCATAAGTAAAACAGGTAATAGGTACTACCTCAATCTACTTCCCAAACCCACAATTTAATTAGATCCTAAACATGCAAGTGTTTGAGGGTTTGATCTAATGCAATAAAACTGGGTAGTAGAAAAGGCATGATCAAAGTGTTACTTGCCTTGCTGATGATCCGCGAGTCCTAGAGATTCGAAGTAACAAGCGGCGCACTCCGGGTGATCTAACGCAGACAAACAACAAGCATACAATAAGTACTCATCTAATGCACAGGGAAATCTCGAATAAAAGATCTAACCAGATAGTTCAACTTAAGAACCCTGGTTGCAAAAGAATCGAATCAAATAAAGCATCGAAAGTCGGAACTCGAGAGAGAACGACTCGGTTTAGCAAATCTGAAATTAAGTCAAAATTTTACAGTAGCAAAACTCTGTGTAAGTAGGTTAGTTGAACGGCGGTTTCATAACGAAACTCCGTGCGCTTGAATCACCTGTTTCCGATAAACGCAAAGCAAGAAATAAAACAGATTTGAAAATCGGATCGTAAATCGAATCAAAAATAATGGATTAAATCCGATTTAAAAGAAAACGACGAACGGATTAAATAACGGACGTTCGTTAACAGAACTAATCCAACGAACGTGTTCATTGAAACGAACGGGTCGGTGAACGTTCACTAAATAAGAAAACCGAAAAAATTAAAACCATCTAGGTTTTTGAAAAACCGAACATCGAAAAAACCGGATCGGTCTTTTTAAAAACCGGATCGGATCGGGCGTGGGGCGGCTACCTGGCGGGGTTCGCCGGGCGGGCTCTCGGGCGACGGGCGGCGAGGTCGGAGGGGCGGGGGCTCCGGGTCCCAAGGCCGGGCGAGGGCGGCGAGGGCGGCGGCGGCTCGGGTTGGGGGCGGGCGGCGGCGGGGCGGGGTTGAGGGGAGAGGAGGGGGGCGGCGGGGTATAAATATGAGGGGGTCTCGGCTTGGGAAGGGGCAATGGGCGGCGAGGGAGGCGGACTCCGGCGGCGGCAACAGGCTTGTGGCAGGACTCAGCGGCGGCGTGGCGTCTGTGAGGAGAGAGGGAGGTGGGCCGGGGCGGCTGGGCCGGGGCCTGGCTGGCTGGGCCGGCTGGGCCTTGGGGGGGGGGCGCGTTTTTTATTATTTTAAAACAAAACAAAACGGATTAAAAAAAATACCAAACGAACTCCGATTTTAATAAAATTAATTTTCCCCGACTCCTAAAAATGAGTCGAACAAAATGAACTTTAAAAACGACAAACATGCATATATTTTTAAAATGCTCATTTTTGCCTAAGCAAAATAAATCTTCCAAAACCAAATTTTGATTTATTTATAATATCTTCATTTTTCCTAAATATTGGGAAAGTCATATTATTCCCTCTCTTAAGTTTCTATAGGAAAAACTTTATGAAGATAATAAAATAAATCCAATGATCCTATTTTCAAGATTTGAGAAATAAATCCCAAATATGAAAATAATGAAACTTCCAACTCTCTCCGAGGGTCCTTGAGTTGCGTGAAATTTTCTAGGATCGGGAAAATGCGAGAAAAATATGATATGCATGATGACCTAATGTATAACATTCCAAATTGAAAATTTGGGATGTTACACTCGATCTCGACGCCGACGTACTCGCGCCGACCGCGGAAATCTTCACTCCGCCGCCGCCGTAGCTGTCTTCCTCCGCCAAGTTAGGGTGTGGAAGATCTGAACTGACGAACTTTCCAACTGTTCTTCTTAGTTCGTCGTGTTCTTCACTTCGGGTAATTAAAAGTTACTTTTATTACTCGCTTTGATTCTCAAACCTTCCTGAAAATCTTCAAAGGTGTTTATTCTTCAAATCTTCACACATATGAACACCTCAAACAAAATATGCTCTTGATTCGTTTCTCTAAGCAATGATTTTCTTCAAGATTCCTCAATTGTGTGGATCCTCGATCTATACAACTCTGGAACCTAAGACAAAGAACGCTTAGTGAAATTCTTCAAGGCTCATCTGGTCAAATTCCTCAAACTTGTTCTTTTGAAAACCTTCGAGAACGCATATGACCTCTCCAAATTCCTCGCAACTATACTCTGTTCACGGGTACTCATGTCCATTGCTTGAATCACTAGGTTCTCATCAACTTAACTCATTTGCAGCGTTCCTCGAAGAAAAGTTGCATACTTCTTTAGAGAATTCATTTGTTCAAATTCCTCAGCTGAAGAATATGGCAGAAGGAAAGAAGCCACAAAAAGGAGGAAAGAGGCCTGAGGTCATGACCGCGTTTGAAATCCCTGAGGAAATATATGCTGATTATTGCACACCTGATGAAGGCGAGTTCGGCAAAGAAAACAAAAATCAGCGCAAGGTGCGCACTCAAAGGATTGAACGGAGATGGGCAAGGGAATGGAGGGAGTACAGATATGTAACTCCAAAGTACATGAAGAAATTCGCACTCAATCCTCCATGCCCAAGAGCTCCATTGGCACTGGTCAAGAAGTCGACCCCACCAGCATCAAGCGCGGTGAGGACTTTCCTGAAAAATGGGCCAAGCGCCAAGCCAAATTGGCAAGACAAGCCAACGAGGCAGTGAGGAAATTCAATGAGGACTCTGCTACTACTGCTGCCCCTGAGGCCTCTGTCAAGCCAAGAAAATCTATGGCAAAGAAGCCCGCACACAAGCCAAGTGCTTCACCAACAGTGCCCTCACGGCCAAGTTCTCACCGTGCCCTCACGGCCAATTCCTCATGTCCGCTCCTGCTCCTCCAAAATCCTCGGCTCCTTCAAAGTCCTCAAGAGCTCCTCCCAAGTCCTCGGTAGTTCCGACAAAGTCCTATGCACTGTGCATCCGCCACGTGCCAAAGGACTGCAGGCTTCTCCATTGCATCCGGTGTTTCAAGAAGTTCCTCACCGCACCAAAGTCTTCATCTGCCCGACTTCTGGCCAAGACTAAGGCCATACTGGATGAGGTCCTCGGCCTAGTCCCAAGAAGAAACAGTCGCCTTCCAAGAGCCACGAAGATGATGAGGCTGATGATGATGAACTTGCGGAAATCATCGAGACCGCCAAGAAAGGGCCGCTAGAGCCAAAGGCACATCTGTACATCTTTGTTGGATCCGAGGAAAATCCTCGATTACATTGATCTACGGCACAAGGATCCAAACACCCCTATGCCTGATTTTCATCGACCCTGGACAAAGTCACATGCTGACCCATTTCATCACTGAAGAGAAATGGAAGTTTGAAAAGGCAAGAGAGATCAAGAAAGCTCAATACAGAAAGGAGAAGTTCCTGAAGAAAAACGTTGTCAGAATGACACCTGAGGAACTTCTCAAGATCCAGAAAAATCCAAGCCCTCAGCAAAAACTTTGATGCTTATTATGCTGATTGGCAAGGAGCCAAAGTCAGATTCGTCAACCTGAGGAAGAAATTCACCTGTTGCTGCCCTAACGCAACATGAAATTCCTCAAGCTGGAGCCTCAGCTTAGCAGACTGAAGAACATGCCAGCACCGCTGAAGTTCGAAGCTCTTGAAGAAAATGCCGCCTGTATGGCGGATGATCCCATTCCACCGAAGAAATTGCCGTGGCATCCACTAGTGGTGCGCTGAAGAAGCCGAACAAGTCAGGGCAATCGCATCGGGCCTACCGAGGAAAATCAACCAGATTCCTCTGCTCCTCCTGCGCCAACACCAACTCCAATTCTTTCATCTGCCTCTGATGTGAAGAAGACCAAGGTTGCAGAACGAGCCGCAGTGAAGAAACGTAAAGCATCAGCTGCGTCAAATTCTTCGGCTGCGAAGAAAATGAAGCCAATGACCAGCTCTTTTGAAAATCCTATTGATGTTGTTCCAATCTCCTCAATTCCATCAAAGGACCTTGTTCCATTTGATGAAGATTATGTGATCCCAAGCGGATCTGATGAAGAAAATCATTCTGCTGCTTCACGAGCAGATTGATGAAGAAATTGAAGTGGAAGCAATCCCTTCAACCCCAATCATTTCCTCGCCTATGCCTCAGTTCACAACTGAAGAGGCTGGTGTTGAGGAACTTGAAGAAGATGTGGACATTGGAAGCACAACGCCAGTGATGAACGATGACTTTTGGGAAAGTCAGCATCCAAATTCTCCACTCTTCACCCCAATCCAACAGATACCTCAGTCCCCTGCTCCAACAGTTCAAATGGGCTCAAGAAACTCATCCCACTTCATCTGTCCATGAAGAAATTCCAGCCACTAAGCGCCGATGAACTGCTTCCGCCGATCCTCGATCGCACTCAGAGAGGAACAAGAAATTCCTCGGCTGAAGAACCTGAGATTGCGATTCCAGAGGTCGTGATGCAACTCATCGACACTCCACCGCCAAAGCCAAAGAATCCCTTCTCAACAAAGCAAAAGTTCAAGGTGAAGACTTCTTCACGTAGCATGTATTCTTTGACATTACAATCCATATGATTCTGCTCGCATAAGGAAGAGGCGTTTCTAGACTGCCAGTCAAGCCAATTTCTATTGCTTAGTGCTCTTCAACAAAGACAAAGTCTTCGATCATGCACATATTCCTCATGTGGACATGGAGTCTCTGCCAGGCTTTGAGCCAGTCCTCTGTGTTCTTCACGATGCAGGACTTCTGAATTTCTGCACTGACATCTATGATTGGAATGAAGAACTCATTCTTCAATTCTATGCAACGCTGCACATCACCGGAGACGATGAAGACGTGAACTCATGAGTGTTAGATCGGATGTCCGAAAATACTCACTACAAGGCACCAAAGAATCGAATTGCTTCGCGTGCCCTACCACTCGATCCTCCACTTGATGGTGCTCGTTGTATCTACAACGAACCGTAACTTTCAAATCACTATATGCAAGTCTTGATCAAGCCTTTGAAGCCAAGGCAGGCCCTAAGAACCAAATTCCTCGTCAAGGAATTATTGTATGTGCCTCGGATCGTCTATCGTATTCGACGAAGACAATGAGTCCTATCAAAGGCCACGACTCAAATGATGAAGAAGTCGTTGGCATCATGAAGAATATGCTTTTCAATATCATTCATGGCGTTCTGGCCAACTTCCATGATTTCTTCATGAGGACTCGGCAAACATTGCTATGTCACCATTTGAGCTGAAGCCTTATGCGCCTTTGGATAATGAGATTCATCGGGACAAGGTCTTCACTCAATTTCAACGCCGATACTACGAACCATCGCAGCTACTTGCCTCGATTGAAGTCCTCAAGCGGACATTTACCTCAGCCGAGGACAAGGGCAAGGCTACTGCTGTGATCGATGAAGGCATTCGTCCATTGGATGGACAGTTTAAAGCGACATCCTACTCCACCAATGATGACTCGCCACACATGACTCGCCGCAAATACCTCACCAAGCAAAGTCCTCAAGCCACAACACCTGTGGTGATGGTGATCGTGAGTTACTCCTCGGTCTTCATCGGAAGGTTGATCGCAATCATAAATGGGTCAAGCGTCGGTTTGGTTCAATTCTTCACAACATGACCTCAACACACAATGCAGTGAAGAAAAACCACTACTACCTCCATGAAACCTTCAAACGCACTGGGCTGTTCTTTCTAATGTCTACAATGCGGAAGAACCGGCGACAATGGGACTCAAGGAAGAATTTGACTGGTGCGCACCTCCTCAGAAGAAATACAAGAAGGTCAAAGTTCCTTCCTTGGTGGCCAGCTCCTATTCTTCATCGCGCGACACCGATGAAAATGAAGACTTGACGACACTGCGGCAGGCCCTACTACGACAACCGACCCCAACAACGCCGGGCGCTCCTTCCTCAACTTGAAATTCTTGAGGCGTTAGTCCTCGGTTCGATCCTTTTGGTCATTCGATGACAAAGGGGAGAAATTTGAGTTAGTCTTCAAGCCGGGTCTATTTTATTGCCCATATACAATTTATTTTTGTTAAGTTACAACTCTCGCTTCTTACGAAACTTTTATTGGATCGAGTTGTAATCTTAAACCCGATGGTGCTTTGATACTTTTGATGCAATCGTGCTCGGCACTATGCTCGATACTTTTGATGCAATCGAGCTCTGATTCTCTTGAGCTCTAATACTCTTGATGCGTTATTTTGCATGCTTGTTCCTCATTAGTGATATCGCACGCATGCTGAATTACATCAAGCACCATATTTCATCATGCATTTCAAATTCTTCATATTATATGTCAAATGCGTGTATGAATTACAAGATATAGGGGGAGATCTCCATGATTCAACTCTTCAAATGTGCATTGCCTCAAAAGCAAATTCCTCACTATGCACATCTTCGTGGGGAGTTCTTCTATATCTTGCAATCAAATTCCTCAATATCAGTATTTACACTTCATATGTTTATCCCCGTTGAAAACTTAACCTATATTGTCATCAATCACCAAAAAGGGGGAGATTGTAAGTGCATCTAGTGCCCCTTAGTGATTTTGGTGTATTGAAGACTTATGGGTTAAGTAACTAATGTGTTTATGAGTGTACACAGGTCTATAAGTCTGTGAGGAGTTTGATATTTACAGAGAAAGTCGACCCCTAAAAATGAAGTTCTTCGACTGAAGACTTTGATATTCTGAAGACTTTCTGAAGACTTTGAAAGTGAAGAAATTGGTGTGACCTTGAAGACTTGGTATTCATTTGAGGAACATGAAGCGTGAAGACTTTTGTTTTTGTAGTTTCGTTTTTCTCTTTCTTGAGTCATAGGAAACACCGTACTGTTAAAGGGGGTCGAGGAAATACTAAGGAAAAATTTCCATGTGATGCTAAACTCAAAATCCTACACCTACCAAACCTACGAGTGAAGCCTTTGGAAATCTCATACAGTTCAGTCAATTTCTTGATGAGACGAAGTTCTTCCGGTCATTGAGGAATTTGTTCTGACCGAGGAGTTAGGAATTCGCCCGGCGGATTGCCTACACGGTGAGGAACATGATAGCCCGAGGAATTCGAGATTCAAATTTCCGACCGTTCTTTGTCTTTCTTGGCGACTGTCCCAAAATATCTTATCCACCTAACGGTCATATCATTGAAGGGCATTTATATCTTATCATGTCGGGCTGCTCCCTAGGCTATAAATAGCCGCTTCTACAACCACTAGCTGGTTGGCTGCTCCGAGAGAAACTTGACACTTGTCATTTGAGAGCAACCCATCCTCCGAGGACTTTGAGCGAAAATCATCGAGTGAGGAAAAACCCAAAAACCAAACCCCTACAAACCCAAAGTGATTGAGCATCACTGAAGAGATTGATCCTACGTGGATCCGACGCTTGTTACCTTTGAAGACTGTGCTTCTTCCAGACGGTTAGGCGTCATGGTCTAGAGCATCCAAGAGGAATTGTGGATCGCCGAGTGACCAAGTCTGTGAAGGTTTGGAAGTCGCTCAAGACTTACCACGAGTGATTGGACGAGGTCCGTGTGACCTTAGTTCAAGGAGAATACGATGAGGACTTGGTGTCCCGAGCTGCATGCTTTCGACCGGGTGTCCGGGCTGTGTGTCCTCGAGTTTGAATACTCAACCGCTCCAACAGACGCATAACCGAGACAGTAGTTGGAACTGGTCTACCAAATCATTGTCTTCACCAACTTTATTGGTTCTATTTCCTCAACCCTTTCATTTCCTCATTCTTTGTGTTGAGTGTTCATTCATATCTGTGTTTGTAGACCTTGATCAAGACTTTCTCAATTTCCTCAGTTCAATTTCTTGATCTGTTTGTCTTCATCTTGTGCTATCCTGTGTTTACGCTTTCTGTACTCTTTGATTGTCTTCATTTCATCATGATGACCATGCCCGCATTCTCTTATGCATACTTCTGAGTACTTATTCCGCTGCAAGTAGTTCTTCGCTAAGGAATTTCCTCACCGGCAAATTCCTCAGTGAAGAATTCATAAAAATCGCCTATTCACCCCCCCTCTAGTCAATATAACGCACTTTCACGCGTGCACGCGAGGGAGAGAGGAGGAGAGGGGAAGCTCACAGGGGCCGTAGGGATTTTGGCAGCGGGGCGTGGGGAGGTAGACGGGGACGACGGCGTCGAGGAGGCAGTCTGGGAAGTAGGAAAGCTCCGGCGAGGTCCTCGGGCGACGGTTCGGTGACGGAGAGGACGACGATGGTGGTGGCGCGCGGCGACATCGAGCGGGGTGCGGCCTGGTGACGAGGGGACGACGGAGCGGATAATGACAGATGGGGTGGTCCGACGGGCGGCGTCGGCGAACGACAAGGCGGCGGGGTCGATCCGGGGCGTCGGGGGCGATCTCGATTCAGGAGGGGATCAGGAAAGTGAGGGGAGAAGTGGGGATCGTGGGGGTGGGTTAGGGTTTGCGGGGGGGGGGGAGGGGGGGTAACGAGGCCATATAGGCCAGGGGTTGGGGTGGGCCAGCTTGGCTGTTGTCTGGGCCAAGGCCCAAGAAAAAGGGGGGTTTGCTTTTCTCTTTTGTTTTCTCTATTGCATTTTCTTTTACCTTTTCTTTTAGTTCCTACTTATTTTAGTTTTAATAAAATACCAAAGTTGTACCTAATTTAGTATATGTAAATATGCCACAACCACATTTAACTTGGCACATAAAGTAAAAAAAGTTTGTGATGGTTTATTATTATAAAAGCTTTTAAATAATTGTTTTTGCTACTGTTTTGTTCACTTTAGGGTATTTAATATTTTATAAAAATTTTGTTTCTCCACCAATAATATCCATGATTTACTCGTCACATTAAGAACATTTTAGTTTTGACTTTCAAAAACTTTAATTGTTTGACTTGATTTAAATTTAAATTTGAATCTGTTTTGAACTACGCGAGATTAACAACAGTAAGCGGGGTGACGTGGCATCGTTAACGTGGGATTACTGTAGCCTAATTATCCGGGCGTCACACTCTCGATGGCGCCGCCTCTTAATTTCAGTTGCCTATTAGCCGTGCATGCTAGAGTTTATTCCATGATGTTGGTTGCTAATCTGCTGTTGAGTTCTGTGTTCTTGGTGTAGTCCCGTTTGGTCGTTGTCTTTGTGGTAACGATAGCTTAGTATGCTAGAAAGGTTCGTGTTTTTTGTATGCACAATTTCGCAATGCCCTTTGACGGTGTTGGTGGCAAGCATCGAAACCAGAGCTAGACGGTGAGGGTCTTGGGTGTGATGATCTCTTCATGCAGTGATATATAACATTTGACGAACAAAGAAAAGCCATCAACCCTCCACAATGATAGTTGTTGAGTAAGTGGGTGTTGTTATTGCGATCCAGTTGAACGTATATTGTTACTAATGTGCACGTGGAAGGTAGTACTACTATCCAGTAGAACGTACTCCCTCCGTTCCTAAATATACAACGCTTTGGTAGTTCAATTTGAACTACCAAAATGTCATATATTTAGGAATATAGGGGGTATATTTGAATACAGATTCTCAAGTTTGCCGTTACTGGCCTATGAAAAAAATGTTTGCATCAATTCTGCACTCGGAAATGGGACTTCGTCAGAAATGTTACAACTTACGTGCAGTTATAATTTGTCATGATGTCATTCAAATATTTCAGCGGTTTCGCAAAATGATGTGCTAATGTGTTCATGTAATGATAATGCATGTGGATGCCATTTCTCTTCTTGGGCTTGGATTAGGCGGCGTGATGTGGCACGGTTGTGCTCCCCAGAGTTCATCCTCAATCAGCCGTGCTCCACTCTCCGCCTTCATTGCCCGTGTTGGGTGCACATTTCAGCGCTGTGTTGGGAGGGATCTTGGACTGCGCCTATAAGTGTCACAGAGATGGCATCTACCTCTCGTATGGCGCCGCCTCTGATTACATCTGCCTATTAGCCGTGCATGCTAGAGTTTGTTCCACAATGTTGGTTGCCAATACGTAGTTGGGTTATGTGTGTTTGGTGTAGTCCCGATTGGTTGTTGTCTTTATGGTAACGACCACTTAGTATGCTAGCAGGCTAGCAAGGTTCGTGTTTTTTGTACGCTCAAGTTTGCAATGCCCTTTGATGGTGTTGATGCCAAGCCTCGAAACCTGAGGGGCTTGGGTGCGATGATTTATTAATGCAATGATATATAACATTCGGTGAACAATGAAAAGCCATCGACACTCCATAGTGATAGTTGTTGAGTAAGCGGGTGTTGTTGTTGTTGCAATCCACTTGTTCTCGGCATGGTGATGCCTTTCAACGGTGCTCGGGGGATCCTTGTCGAGTAAGTGGGTGTTGCTGCAGCAATCATCTACTTGATCCCGGCACGGTGAGGCCTTTCGATAGTGCCGAGGGCACCCTTGTGCATTGCTTGAGTTTACCTATGGTGATTGACCACATATAACATCGGTTTATTATTGCTTTGTCAAGTTCGCGTGTCTGTTCCATCCGTTTTTCCATTTCCTTTCCTTTCATTGTAATATTTTCGAGTTTACGGAGTAAGGTTTCGGCTCAAATGTTTAACTGATGCCAGCATAGGAGAAATTAGAAGCCTAGTTTTCTAGTTGTGATATTTTTAGGTAGTGCCAGATATATTCTAGTTGAGATTTTTTTTGGTAGTGCTAGTTATTTTCTGATTTGCTTGTCACTCAACGTGTACGTTCACGTTGCGCATGCATGAAGGAGAACACCTTTTCAAAGAAACACTAAATGAAGGAATCATTTCAGATGGTAGTGCACGATCGCACGGCTGACGAGACATGAAAGATGGCTACTCTTGAAGTCTTGATAATTTGCCCGATCAATTGACATGAACGATTGAGATTGGCATGCATTCATGGTTGAAATCGATAAGGCGACAAACTCATTCATCAATTGATCTTTGATTTACATTTACCGTACGACAAATTTGTGCCGTCCTATCTTGTTGCTTAAACTTGTATACTTCCTGTATCATCTCGTATTTTTTAATCATGGTATCACCTCAGTTTCTATCCCTTGCTGTCAAAAGTAGGGGATTAAATATTGAGGAGCCTCAGTTTTTTACGCATTTGTCACACAAAACTATAATGTTTAAAAATGATTGCACATAAGGAAAATTTGTGCCTGCAACCAATAAATTTTAGAACAATATGTAACATTGTGTGTAAAGAACTCGAACATCGGTGTGCCTATTAGCGCAAACTAAAAGCGCTAGCGAAGCCCTGGGCCTGACTTAAAACAACTTCCTGCTGACTGAAAAAGGTTTTAAACCCATCCCTTGTGTTCCACAAAAGCCTAAAGCCAAGTATTGTCAACCTTAAAAAGGACGGCGACGGGTCTCCGCTCCACTCAATCAGAAGTTAGCCCCGATATAAATTTGGATCACAACTTAACAGGTTGTCCGAGCTTGCGAGCCCGCCTTGTGCATGTGTGTCTCCTGTCACGCCTTCCTTCGAGCCGCGATGGCAGCTCCGGTGTGGCAGCGTGTCGAGGCAACGGTGGTTGTTCCCCAGCGGCGTCTGCCTTCGGCGGCGCGGCGGCTTGGTGCCGCGGTGGGCGCGGGGCGCCTCGCGACGGGCTTTTGCCTGCGCTGCTCCGACCTCGGTGGCCTTGGGCCTGCATTGGTTGACGCGTCCCGACGGCTATCGCCCCGGCTGTTGGGGTCAGCATTCTCTCCAGGGACTAGCTTGTCGGAGTCGCCAGCCGCTGTTGTTTCCGTGCGCTAGTCCTCTCTGCCTCGTCGCCTCCCCGACCCGCTATACACCTCCATGCCTCACTCTTGTGCCAGAGCCCCGCCAACCCCCTTCTCGACATGACGATTCCGAACATTAACATGCCCCCCTCATCTCCATATCCGGATCCGGCAGATATGAGATTACTCAGACCCATCCAAGGAGAAATCCTGGCTCGGCTAGCCTATGCTGGCAGCGACAACACTCGCGGGTGTCGTTCCCCTTCTTCGAGACGCTGCCATGGCCTTCATCTGCGCCTGAGGGGGTCCTGGATTAGGGGGTGTCCGGATAGCCGAACTATCACCGTTGGCCGGACTCCTGGACTATGAAGATACAAGATTGAAGACTTCGTCCCGTGTCCGGAAGGGACTTTCCTTGGCGTGGAAGGCAAGCTTGGCGACATGGATATGTAGATCTCCTACCATTGTAACCGACTCTGTGTAACCCTAACCCTATTCGGTGTCTATATAAACCGAAGGGTTTTAATCCGTAGGACGAACAACAATCATACCATAGGCTAGCTTCTAGGGTTTAGCCTCTCTGATCTCGTGGTAGATCTACTCTTGTACTACCCATATCATAAATATAAATCAAGCAGGAGTAGGGTATTACCTCCATTGAGAGGGCCCAACCTGGGTAAAAACATCATGTCCCTTGTCTCCTGTTACCATCCGCCTAGACGCACGATTCGGGACCCCTACCCGAGATCCGCGGTTCTCGACACCGACATTGGTGCTTTCATTGAGAGTTCCTGCGTATGCGTCGCCATCAGGAAGAATGACTCATCTCGTCTTTAAAGACGATACTATCGCCAAAGGAGCCTTGGCCACTGGTCAGACTCTTCGGCTAGGTGGTTTTCTTATGACCGCCAGTTCGGCCACCGCGCCGACGATGACTTCTCGAGTCATCGAAACCAATCTTCACGTTAACTCGGAACTTGCCGAGCAGTTAGATCCGATCGAGCTCTCCTACGTAAACGAGCTTTTGGATCGCATCGCCGCCCTGGGAGTCGCCACAGACTACGACCAGATCGGGCCTAGAACCGATCTGAGAGAGATCAACTCTCCCCAGGCTACCCATCATGTTGCTGTGATAGAGGAGCAATACGACGACTCTTCTTCTATCTTAAGGACTAGCTACGTCTGGATTCCCGATCCCTTCATGCCGGATTCCCGCAGAGGGACGGATGTCGACCAAGCCCTGAACTTAAAGTCAGGCGGCGGGTTGGATTCATTGGATAGCATTCAAAAATCCAAACTTCCAAGTTCGGAAACTTCTCGCCCTCGAGTCTTAAATTGGATGGGGTTCGGATCTAGTTCCACCCGCCCACCCAAACATTAGCGATCTATCCCGAATTCGGCAAGAGCCCGCTGAAACAGTACATCATTACTGGGCCAGATTCCTCCTGGTTATGGACAGGATAAAGGACTGCCGAGAGAAGGACGCAATCTCACTTTTCTACAATAATTGCACGGACAAGGGAATCCTAAACGCCATAAGTCGTCATGAAATTACACGCTTTGCTGACTTGGCAACCATAGTACAAAAGTAATCTGTGCGATGGAGAGTGCTTGGAAAACCGAAAGTAAATTTTGGGATAATCCGGCCCCGAATACAGCCCTAGTCCGGAATAAAAGGGTGCATCATCACCAAGCACCTGGGTTAAACATCAAAAAACAAAACCCCCTAAAGGGCACGGAACGTACTGGAGGGTTGGGACCCTGCAAAATTCATAGCACAAAGGTCGCCACTCCAACTCATAGGCTTCGAGCATGTTGGATACTACGGCAGGTGGCCAAAAGTGGCGAAGAGCTTCTAGCCTCAGAATCCCAGCCCAGCAACACCAGTACGGTATTAACAGTCTTCGAGACTTTCGGAAACAAACACTCCACAACCTTGCCGAAGTCTACCAAGTAGCAGCAATAAATCCATGGAGTGACACGGCTATTACCTTTAATGCCAGTGACGAACCCAAATTCCGAACAGCCCGAGCACCAGCCGCATTGGTCCTCAGTCCAATAGTGGGCGGCTTCGCCTTACTAAGGTACTCATGGATGGCGGCAGCGGACTAAACCTCATCTACGAGGAAACCCTCCGAAAAATGGAAATAGATGGAACCGCATTGAGCGAAGCAGCACAACCTTTAGAGGAATAATCCCTAGCCGGAAGCATGCTGCACAGAAAAATCACACCGACGTAGTGTTCGCTCACGGACAATTACAGTCCGAGTAGGTCACATTTCAAGTGGCCCCATTCAGCAGCGGATATCACACTTTATTAGGGCGAGAGGCATTTACAATTTTCCAAGCTATACCCCATTATGGGTACATGAAGCTTAAAATGCCCGGACCTAACGGAATCATCACTCTCGCTAGTGATCCGAACATAGCACTCCGCCGAAAACAAGACAGCCGCATTAGCCCTCGAGGCACTATCCAAAGCCCTAGCGGCCGAGGAACTTATCGCGATGCGCTCCACGGTGAACAGGGGACGATGTGATACTTGATAAAAGATCCAAGTCCACCTCTTTTAAACCAGCGGATGAAATAGTCAAATTCCAAGTCCACCCAACGGACCCTGCAAAGACGGCCTCCATTGGGGCACAATTAAACCCTGATGTAGACGCCGCACTACGAGAATTTCTACGAGAAAACAGGGCCATTTTTGCCTGGCACCCTTCAGACATGCCAGGAATCCCACGTCGGCTGGCCGAGCACAGCCTAAATATCCTAAAAGGATTCAAGCAATTATAAACAACCGCGATGCGACGGGCCGGATTGCTAAATGGGCCATAGAGCTCCTTCCATTCGACATAACCTATAAGCCACGACGAGCAATTAAGTCGCAGGTTTTGGCCGACTTCGTGGCCGAATGGACAGAAGCTGAACTCCCTAAAGAGTACGGCGCATACTCCAATTGGATCATGCACTTTGACGGCTCCAAAATGTTGGCCGGCTTGGGTGGCGTCGTCTGGCGTCCCCAACCGGGGACACGATCGATACATCCTTCGATAATGTATACAGACTCCAACAACGTAGGCGAATACGAGGCCCTTCTGCACGGCCTCCGGATGGCAGTCTCCATGGGCATTAAACGCCTAGAGGTGCGCGGGGATTCGAACCTCGCGATATCTCAAATAAACGGAGACTTTGATGCCAAAGATCCGAAAATGGCAGTGTACCGCAATGCGGTCCTAAAAATGTCAGCACGGTTCGAAGGGCTCGAATTTCATCATATAGCTCGGGATAACAACCAGGAGGCGGACATATTGGCATGCATCGGCGCAAAACGCGATGTCGTCCCGCCCAACATCTCCCTGGAACGGCTGTTCAAGCCATCCGTACTATGGGAAGGGGAGTCCGGAAATAACAATCCGTACCCAGCCGCCTTTGCGACACGAACACTCGACACAATCGGAGGCTCGCCACCGAGATAACACCCTCCGCCCACGAAATAATGGCGGTTATCGCCCGTGGGCGGAGCCATTCCTAGCCTACCTAACTAGGCAGGAACTCCCGAAGACCAAAATGAGGCTCGCTGCATAGTACTGGCGATCCAAAGCCTATAAAGTCCATGAGGGAGAGCTTTATAAGAAAAGCACAACAGGAGTCCTTCAAAGGCGTATCTCCGAAGAGGAAGGGCGAAACCTCCTGGCTGAAATTCATGCCGGACTGGGTGGGCATCACGCCGCAGCCCGGGCCCTTGTAGGCAAGGCCTTCCGCACAGGATTTTATTGGCCGATGGCCCGGGCAGATGCGCAGGATTTAGTCCAACGATGCGTTGGTTGCCAGCTTTTTGCTAACCAAAGCCACATGCCACCCACCGCCCTCAAAACTATACCCATCACACGGCCGTTCATGATGCAGGGGGCTTGACATGGTTGGACCCCTTAAGGGAGGAACCCACAAGCAAAAATACCTATTGGTCATGGTGGATAAATTCACCAAATGGATAGAGGCCAAGCCTGTTAAAGCGGCGAATCCGGGCTGGTGATAGACTTCATATCGGGGTAGTGCACCGTTACGGCGTCCCCACGGTATCATCGCGATAACGGCACCAACTTCACGGCCGATAAGGTCAAATTATGGTGCAAAAACATGGGCATCAAGCTCGATTACGCCTCGGTCTATCACCCTCAAACCAACGGTCAAGTCGGCGAGCAAACGGTCTAATCATGAGCGGCATTAAACCCAGACTAGTGCGGTCCCTCAAGGAATCTAACACGCACTGGGTTGAGGAGCTCGACTCCGTACTCTGAGGGCTGCGGACCACGCCAAATCGTACTACCGGATTCACACCATTTTTTATGGTGTACGGCGCAGAGGCAGTCTTGCCCTGCGACATAATGCATGACTCACCTCGCGTGCGCATGTATGAAGAAAGAGAAGCCGAGCTTGATCTGCAGGACAGTTTGGACGCATTGGAGGAGGAGCGCGACGTGGCAAAAGCTCGTTCCGCATTTTATCAACATGAGGCTCGAAGATATCAAAGCGAGGAATGCACGGGCCAAAGCTTACAACGTTGGCGAACTAGTTCTACGCCTGCCGGACAAGAAAAAGGACAAACTCAAGCCCAAATGGGAAGGTCCCTTCATCATCGACCAGGTCCTGACCGGCGGATCATACCGTCTGCAAAACGCGTCGGATAACCGACTCGAGCCGAACCCATGGGATGCAGCCCGTCTATGAAGATTCTACGCCTCCGAGTTCGTCTCCTTCCTCCGTCCACATTTTCTATTTTTGCTGTCTTTTATTTCTCTCCTTCCTCCTCCTTATTCTTGAAGCCTTTAGAGGCTCGTTTGCGCTTTGTTCGCACATACTTGACGCGCTTTCCGCGCTCATTATACCTGGGGGCTTCTTTAACAGAAGCTTATTTATACGGGCTCTATGCCCAACACATGTGTCAAACTTCCGCATGTACCTTTTACTCAGCATTATATGCATCGTTATGACTTAAGTTTTGGCCAAGCTGGGTTGCTGGCTCTGTGCTTACCCCTACGTTCCCGATTGTTCGGCTAGGTGGTAAAGGGAGCACCTCTGCGATTATTACCGCTGGTCACCGGATGTATACCTCGATCGGGTGAAGCCGAAAGCCAGCGTTCTTAAGGGAATATTTGGTCGGTGAACTGAAAGATGATTTTAATTATTTATCCATCTGCCCCAGATGATTTTACGCTTTCTTAGCAGTTTGGACATGCACTTTAGGGCATGCCCCGAGGAAAGGAACCCTTAATGGAACTATTCTCCCTGGAAGATGTTTCTTACTACCCATGTAATATAACATAACTAGTTGGGCACTTGTCTGATACAGCAATAATGACCCCTACGCCTTGTCTCCATGCATGCCCCGGTTCTTACATAACCGTGAGGGTATTCGGACACACTCCGGACTATTGGGTCCCGAGGTCGAAGCGAAAAGGTCCGCTATGACAAACGATCTACAATTCGGCTAGAAGACATTTTTCATGTCATATTCAATTACATAGTCAACTCGACTAATTGTATTCCTCCTCAATGCCATCTAATAGGCTATCTAATTTACAATCTTCTTTGGGAATACTTGGCGGCCAATTCTACTTGGCCGTACACTAAGCTTCTGAGGATCTCCTTCCCATCAGGCCCCACAGGTCCGACCTCGGCCATGTGGTTTGGGTCATAACCGTGTACAGCGTCTTTACCATGGCCCAGCCTCCTGGGCGCCTTTGACGGCAGGACGATATCTTCCATAGTCGGAAGCGCCGCGTGCTCCTTGAAGCCGCTCTGCCCGGCTCCCCAATGCCTTCGGCAGGGAGATAGATGGCCACAAGGCACTGGCGACGCCTTTCATCACTGCCGAACTTCGTTAAATGCAGGTAGCCGATTGGGAAGAAGATCACCCGAAGAACTGGGCATCTCCTCCTTAGGACGACCTGTGAGAAAACCTACATACATGTTTATGTTAGTCGCCTTCCTCGCCGAACTCTTTTAAAGTTTGTTCAAGCACTTACTAAAAATGCCGCGAAGCCGTTGCCGATTCTCCTTCGGAGTCGGACAAGCTGAGCACGAACATCCTTTAGTTCCTCACCCAGTTGGGTGTTGGCATCTTGGAGGTTATTTTTCTCCTGCCGCACCCTCGTAAGCACGCTCTCGCCGGCCTTCAACCGGCGTAAGAGCTGCTGCTTGTCCGGATCTAGTCCGGCGCCATCTGCAATATTATTGTCAGATTTACACACACGCCGCACTTCATAAACTATTTATCTTTTGAGGCATATATTACCAGAGGGGGTCTCTGTGGCTCCCTCAGAAGCTAGTGCGGCCTCAGGTTGGGCCTTGCATTCTTCGAGCTCCCGGGACAGTCGGGTATTCTTTTTGTAAGATCTTGCATAACAAATGATCCTTAAATCAGTTATTCTAACTATTTTAAGTCTCGGAGACTCTTGGCATATATAATCACAAATTTCCTCACCCGTATGTCCTTTACATCTTTGCTCACGTAGCTCTGGCTAGACCATCTTGAGCGGCACGGAGGTGCGCATCTCTGAATTGAAGGCATTCATGGTCTCTTGGGAGAAACATGCGTCACGAAGAACTGTCCGACGGCGCTTTGTGATTCATGGCGCTCTCCACCTCGGAGTTGGTGGCGGACAATCTGTCGGCATCCTTCGCCGGAGGAGCATCCGACACACGCCTAGTGCTCGCCTCCGCTTCTGGACCCGGCTTTGGAGCCTGGCTGGCGGAGGTTCGATTGGCAACCTCTCCGGACTCAGTCCGGCGAGCGCTCTTTTTCCTGAAAAGAGCACCAGCGTTAGTACGCCTTCCAGGAATCGATCCTGGGAATATGGTGACGCGCCATACCGTTGCGGCGGAGTTTTGATCCGGACCGCACTTATTTTTAGCCTGCGGGGCCGTGCTGCCCCTTGTTGGCTAGCCGCCGCGGGCTCGGCCTCCTGCCTCGAAGGCACCCCCTGCGAACACCATCAAATATGTGGTGATTATAAGTAAAGCACGGGTGGGTCATGGTATCTGGACTTCGGTCACGGTTACCTGGGAGGCCGGAAATAATCCGGGGTAGCCGGCCGTAATGGCAACCAAAGCATTGCCGATGCTACGTTGGTGGAACACCCCGTCGATCAGCTCCACCTTTATATCCGGGTCCTCCTCGGAGGCCGGATCGAGGGACCGTTCCGGATCCTCGGGTTGTGGGGGCGGGCTGTGTATCTTCTCCACGGCCCGGCGCAGTTCCTGCGTAGAAACCATGAAATGGGATATTTAACCACGGGAACATGGATCGGACAGGCCACTAAGATGTTTGCTTACCCAACTTTGAGGGTTAGTCGAAGAAAACCCGCTCAGTGGATTGACGCGGAGAAAATCCTCCTCCTCCCCTTTATACATGGCAGACAAGGTCTTCATCAGTTCGGTGACCGATCCCGGCCCTTTGCGGCCATGGCGGGTGGCATCGTCATCCCCGTTGAAGTCCCACATGGGGTGGCCCCTATATTGGAGCGGCTGCACTCCCCTCATTATGATGATTGGCATGACTACAATCATGGTCAATCCGGCTTGAGCCGATAATCTTATTCGGCTCATCAAGTAAAGGACATCGGTCATTTTCCTCTGGGGGCTCATGGCGCCCGGCTTAGGCGCTTCTTCAGAGGAGCATTGCTAAACTCCGGAAGGCCGATCCGAACAGGATCCGGCAATGAACGTCCTCCATGTAAAACCATTAGAAGGCGGTCTTCGGACGCCTTCTTCAGGGTTCCGGATAGATATCCGGTCCCGGCGATGCGCCATAGTTCGGCTCCGCCCACTTGATATATTGACCCCTCATGAGAACGGGGTACTACGTAGAATAATCTCTTCCACATCGCAAAATGAGCCTCTATGCCCAAGAACAGTTCGCAAAGGGCCACGAAGCCCGCGATGTGCAAAATGGAGGCAGGCGTAAGGTGGTGCAACTGGAGGCCGTAGAACTCCAAGAGCCCTGGAGAAAGCGGATGAATTGGAAATCCGAGTCCTCTTACTAGATAAGAGATAAAGCACACCCGCTCCCCTTTAGAGGGATCAGGGACACTCTCCGCTTGCTTTCCGCCCTTGTAGGTGGCAAGTCCGGCTCGAACTGGAACCATGAAGGCCGGGGGAAGAAATCCCTTGGTTTGGAGTATAACTAGCTCGCTATGCGGGATTGATCATCTCTCCCAATTTCCAGGCTGAGGGCTGGGAGCGCGAGAGGAGGAGCCGCGTCGGCCCATGATGGAATGGGTTTTGTCGAGGCGCCCGATGAAAGCTCGCGGGGGGATGGTGTGACTCAGATCAAGATCCTCGTCCCTTTTATAGGCGGCTCATTTAGCAGCTAGGGGGTAAGTGTAAAAATACCTTGGCTTTTCGCATTCATTCAAACACGTGGAAGATGGCCATTATTGGGCGTAGAAGCCAAGGAGCGCAACATTTATCAGAAGCCGGACACTATTCGACAAGTATATGGAATTTGGATAAGAACCCGCCTCGCAATGCCGAAGACAATCAACACGCCGGACTCATCGCCATTGAAGCCTGGTTCGGGGGCTACTGAGGGAGTCCTGGATTAGGGGGTGTCCGGATAGCGAACTATCACCGTTGGCGGACTCTGGACTATGAAGATACAAGATTGAAGACTTCATCCCGTGTCCGGGATGTGACTTTCCTTGGCGTGGAAGGCAAGCTTGGCGTCTGGATATGTAGATCTCCTACCATTGTAACCGACTCTGTGTAACCCTAACCCTATTCGGTGTCTATATAATCTGAAGGGTTTTAGTTCGTAGGACGAACAACAATCATACCATAGGCTAGCTTCTAGGGTTTAGCCTCTCTGATCTCGTGGTAGATCTACTCTTGTACTACCCATATCATCAATATTAATCAAGCAGGAGTAGGGTATTATCTCCATCGAGAGGGCCCGAATCTGGGTAAAAACATCGTGTCCCTTGTCTCCTGTTACCATCAGCCTAGACGCACAGTTCGGGACACCCTACCCGAGATCCGCCATGACACCGACAGCGCCCCTTTTTGAGCTCAGAGGAAACCCTAGGTGCGGTTCTTCAGACGCTAATCTCCATCATGGAGGAGCTATATTGCTTGTTCGCGGCGTCCCCGGAGTTGGCTTTGGCGACGTTGGATGTCATGCTGGTCTGTTTCGTGCTTGGTTTTCAAGTCGAGCATCCTTGTTCCTCGGCTTTGGGCACCATGTTCATTCGTGTCATGTGAAACTCTCCGTGTCGACAAAACATACCAGCTTCAATCCAACTCTTTTTTTTAACATAATACAGATGCAAGCGTTTGTAAATACGCACATACACTCAACCCTATAAACACACCCCACCTTTATGAACACCTACGTGAGACTGAGCCAGCATATTATCTTGAGATTTTACGAAATCGCCGTAGGTGCCTCGTAGTCGACGGGAACATCTCCTCCTACTAAACATGTGTCGTTGGAAATCCTAAAATAAATGCGAGCATCAATATTTAAACCCTGGTGGACTGAGATCCAAGGTTGGTTCGTAGCTTCAATCCAACTCCTTTTGGCGTGCTGTCGACCTATCCAACTCCTGAGCAGAGTTGGCGAAGCTACAGTTCAAAATGGTGGAGTATTCCGAGAGCGGGTGATTATCGAACAGGGCCTTATTTGACTGTTTCTCAGCCAATGCTTCAGACGTGGAGTTCAACCTCGTGATTGTATAATAGAGAAGGAATCAGTCGAAATAATTAGTGCTTGGCGCCAGCTACGAAGCCTTTTCAGGAAAGAAATCCACATTTGTTTCCTTCTTAGCTCCGCATCAAAATAAAATATCATCCAGACCAGAGGCGACAATGAATTTTCTCCATTGACAGCATTTCCCTAGACAGCAAGAAATAAAATACAATAACATTCTACTGTTCTCTTTGTCCACTGTGAAGGCGGAAACGGCTACAACTAATAATATGGGGCATTGCCCACATAAAATTGTAACATAATAGCCGTAAACAGGAATAAAGATGTGGCAGTCTGTACTCACGAATCCAACTGAAAAGCCCCATGGCATACAATAGAAGTTCGTTCACGCTGGGCAGAGAAGCAGTGTACAATGGTGACACAACCGAGCACAATCTCAACACAAACGCCCCTGGCTTCTAGCTTTGCTTGATCATCTCGTTTGGACTATTCCAGCGTTTATGAGCTTTTGGATCTTCTGTGCCACTCCAGGGTCCTTCAGATGATCCTGAGCAGCCCTAGGGTTCTCCTGGAAATCCATCAACACCTGCAAAGCATTTCCAGCGTCATTTGTATCAACAATAGACCGAACGGCATTACTCTCGCAACGAATTGAGATCCGATGATACCTGTCGCATGATAGGATCGGTAAGGATGTTCTGGATTTCTGGGTCCTGCATAGCTTTACTCTACAAAAATAACAAGAGCGATACTGAGTTTTTGAAGCAGCCAACATAAAGAACCACTGAAGTGCATCAAGAGGTTTACCTGTTTCTCCTGCAAATCTTCCTGACTTATGTCACCCCTATTAGCCTTGTTGATCTGCTCAACACACCTGCAAAAGCCAACAGCAGTTAAAAGTTTGTTTATGAGTATTTTCAAGAGATTACGTAAGTAGATTAAATGGTTGTATGGCCTAACTTCATTACCTCCTTATACCATCAAGCAGTTCCTGGTTATTCGGGTCAAGTTTCAACCCAGCCTGGTAAGTTTCCATTGCCTTTTCGTATTCCTTCATGAAAAACTGAACTGCACCTTTTCTTGTATACCCTTTGGTGAAGGTTGGGTCTAGCTCAATACACTTCTCTGCGTCCTTAAGACCTTCAGGCATGGCTCCCAACTTGGTGTAGCATGCAGCCCTATTACTGTACACCTGTAGGAGAAGTGGCAAACCATTAAAACAGTTTAAACTGTAACAAACATATGTAAAATGATAGACAAGACAAAACAGAACTGCAGTCAACAAATGCAATAAACAGCCATACATGACAACAAAAGGAAAAGGGGGCAGCAGCTAAGAGTTGATTGAAGGATGGAGTTCAGGTGCAATTTCAAAATTGTTAAAATGCCTATGATCAAAGTGCCAAGTATTTCTAAAAACAGGACACTTTAAAGCAAGCATACATACTTCAGTGGTCTACAATCTGCTGAGTTCCATATGTTGTAGAGTTGCAAAACTTGCAACCACCAAGATTTTCTATCATCACACTGTCCCAGAGGTTCCATATATTGAAACAATGAAACAAACTTTTCCGTCGCATATATACTTAAGCTACTTCAAAGAAAAATAACCAACAGGGACTAAAAAAGTTTACCCTAGCATCCTTCGGGTTCCTCCTGATAGCCTCATTGTAGTGCTTTATTGCTTCTGGATACTTCTGCTGCTTGAACATCTCATTACCTACAAAACCATCAGATAAGCAAGCCTGCCACGAGCATAAAAAGCAACTCTAAGGAAAATCTGCAACAAACAGATACTACCAGAAGAAGATAAAAGGAGTGTGGAAGACTAATGATGACAACGCAATGCCACTCTTACCTTTCTCCCTCTCCTCATCAGCTAACTTTGGGTCATAATACTCTTGTTGCTCCAAATCTTTCTTTGCCTTCTCAGCCTCATTTAGCCTTTTAAGAGTGTCTGGATTCCGATGCTCAGTTAGAGCCTTCTGGAAAGTCTCAATGGCAATATCATAGTCCTTGGAGTTCTTAGCGAGTTTGGCCAGAGCAGTTCCTTTTCTTGTTAGTGCCCTTGCAACCATCTTGAAATCAGCACGAAGTTCTCTTCCCCTCTCCACAGCCTTATCACAGTCCTCAATGCACTCATCATACTGGAGACAGGAAATGATAAGACTCCAATAAACAAGAAATAAAATATATTACCAGGATATATTTAGTTGCAGAAAATAAGGAGAGGGGCAGTAATCAGCTCTATGGATGGTCGCAAATCTCTAATCATAACACTATGCTTTTACTCAAAGTAAACAAAAATGGCATGTTAAGGCAACACACATCCAAGAGCGCGCAGCTGCTTCTAAGAATCTTTTCCATCACTACCACTATATTGTAGAAAACCTTCCCGGTTTGATATTAAGAAAATGCAGCTTTTCCCTCTAGGGTCATATCTATATTTGCTGTTCACTCTGCAACCTTTATGGATATACAATAGCCATATACTGCCGAAGAGGTGGCAACTGTATGGTTTGCTGCCATGCCACACCTCCTTATCTACCCAAATTCAAAGGGCAAGGGTGTGTCACTATATTCAAATCAAAATGGAAACAGAATATTTCTATTAGTATGGCACCCATTACATTGTCTGTATTACATGCACAGCTTCAACGCAAGTGTCGGTGATCACCTAAGCCAATATACCAGTCTGTATTTCAGTACAGGGCTACCTGTGAGAGCAACTAGCAGATGCCTATATTCCTGCCGCAAAATATTTTTACGATTCCCCTAAAACGATTTTGTGGGAAGTGATGCTCCCCCGCAAAACAGGTCCCACGAAAGCTTACTGCAAATTAAACAACATAGTCCCGCTACAAAGTTCACCACACAGGAATTCGTCATATACATAGATAAAACCAGATCTAGCTGCAGGAGCTGCGGTGGCTCAATGCTTGACGCCGAGGAAGAACGCCTCCACCGACTAGCGGCAAGCATGGGCGAAGACGTGCCCCTCCTTCACCGCGGCGAGCCTGTGGGCGGCCCCTTCTCCGCATCGGTGTGCTGGTAGAGCTTCTCGTGGAGGCGGTTGAAGTGGGCCCAAGTGGCTTGCTGTGACTGCCAAGCCTTGATGGGGGCAGGAGGGAGCTGCCGGCCTCCACGTCGTTGTGGAAGATCTTGCGCGGCAGCAACCCGCCACGCCTGAGTACAGATCCTGCCATCGCTCGCCAGAGAGAGAAAGGTAGGCAGCGGCTAGCAGTTGAGGAAATGCAAGGTGGAACATAGCGGCCAAAGTGCGGTTTTGCGGGCTGCTCATATAATTTTTATGGGCCGGGCTAATATAGCGGACCTGTTCGGGCAACAAAACACGCAAAAACACTATATCCGCCGGAATTATGCGGGCCGGCAAGGTTATAGGGCATCTCCAAGAGTTGCTCTAAAAGACTCTGGAGCTATTTGGTTCCGAGAGTAAGATACAACTCAGGCGCGCTATAACCTCGCCGGCCCGCATAATTCCAGCCAATAGAGCGTATTTGCGTTTTTTGCGACCCAAACAGATCCGTTATATCTAGACCGACCCGTAAAAATTATACAAGGGGCCCGCAAAACAACCCTTCCACCGCTATATCTAGCGGACCGCCAGCGTTTTAGGGTTCAAGTCCCGCATTTACTCCACCTCAATCCACCTCGCTTCCAATCTACGACGAGCAATTCCACCCGACATAGATCTTTTTTTCCGTCGAGCAATGGCAGGAACCGCATGCAGGCGTGGTGGTCGTGGACATGGCGGGTCGCCGCCATACAAGATCTCACGCAATGACACTCCAGCCGGCCACCCGTTGAGGCTTGGCGGTCCAAGCAAGTGCGACCGCCTCTCCCACCGCGGCGGGCTTCCATTGCCTCCACAAAGAGCCTAGCTGCACACCGTGGTGTGCCACAAGGCAGATGCGGAGCTCTCGCCGCGAAGCGCGCCGTCGAGGCTGAAGAAGAAGAGGCCGCTGATAGGCTTCCGCGGCTAAGGAGGAGCACGCCTACGCCCACGCTTGCCGCAGGTCGGCAGAAGCTTTCTTCCTCGGCGTCGACAATTGAGCCACCGCCTCCCTATCTATTAGATCTAAGTTTATTTATGTATGAACTTAAGTGAGTTGTGATGAACTTTGTAGCAGGAAATATGTATGAAATATGTTTTTAAATTTGCAGTATGCGATAGCGGATCTGTTCTCCCGGGGCGAATCAGTTCCCATAAAATATTTTAGGGGGAACCGTAAAACGATTTTGTGGAACGGGAATATAGCAAGTCTGCTATAGTTGCTCTAAGGTTAGGCTTAGACACCCTTAATTATACACATGATCCAAAAGTCGTAGACTCAGATTCTCTGTTACAAGTTGCTACAAGTGTGGTGCTCATTCTGCAAGCCACACTTTGCCTAAACATGGTTGTGGTGAATAATTTTAACAAAACAAGCCCTCATATTCTTGGCAGCTTTGCTTGGTTAACAAGACAGTATCAAGCGTGGCAAGAAAAGTGTGGTAAGACTTGGCAGCTTTGCTTGGTTAACAAGACAGTATCAAGCGGCGCACTGCTGAGATATCTAAGGTTGTAAATTGCAATTGCAATAGAAGTAATTAGCAAAGTGCCGGTCAAAAAGAACTGCAAACCGTCGATTATTCACAACCCAGGAGAGACCAAGCAGACAAAATTCAATTGACATTATTTTCCTAACACTAACAGTACAATAACTTATGGTTAGTTTTAGGCCTCTTTCAATTGTCCTATTAGAGCATTACTAGTAGAACCCTCAAACCCTCAAACCCTCACTAGCGTTTTAAGGGTTCAAAAATGATCTTTTTGTGCACTTTTACGGGTTGAAAAACAGGGGCAAAGATTAGAACCCTCAAACCCAACCCTTATAACGGACTATTCCCCATGAGCAGCGTTGTCGTTCTTGTGGAGGTCGACAGGGTGGCCGCCCGGCTGACAGGCGACTAGCAGCGGCGGTCAGGCGTGGTAGCGGGAGTTGGGAGGATTTTTCCTCCAGCGAGGATAACCGCCAAATGAGGGTTGGGGTAGGTTTTGCTCCTCAACCCTTACTTTTGAGGATTGGGAGAGGGTTTGAGGGTTGGACCTTTAAAAAAATTTGAGGGTTTGAGGGTTAAGGGGTTCTAGTCAACGGCTTTTTTTCGACGAAAACTGTAAAAAAACAGTTATTTTTAGAGGTTTGAGGGTTTGAAGGCTCTACTAGTAATGCTCTTAGTCCCCCAAACCTCTTGTATCTAGAACCCAGACCATCTTACCTTGATGTTCATCAGTTTAGCACATCAATCAAACCGCCAATCCTCTCAACTGCTAGTCACTATATATATGCAGCACGTGCCATGACCTAATTGCCCGATAGTCAAAACTACTAGTCTACTACCAATGCTTACAGTGAAGCAACCAATCATATACAAATAGTAGGGGTGAACCGAAGATAACTTTTAAGGCATGGAATCTGTACAATAATAAACCTCACCTTGCCCATTTCGATGTACACCGCTGCTCGGTTAGTGAGGTAGGAGATGTCCTCGTCATCAAGTTCCAAGGCCTTTGTGTAATGCTGGATCGCCGTCTCAAAGTCCTTCTTCTTGTAAGATGCATTTCCTGCCTCCTTCTCCTTCAGAGCAGCAGCTTTCCTCTCCTTCCGCTCCTTCTCCTCATCAGACACCTCCATCGGCTCCGGTTGTGGCTCAGGCTCCATCTCCCTCGCCTTTGTCTCTGGCTGTTGCTTCTGCTGCTGCTGCTGCGGTTGCTGCGACGGCGAGGAAGACTGCGGGAAATCGGAGTCCTGGGGCGTCTGGATCTTGATGTTAAGCATGAGGCTGAGCACCTGCATCATGCGCGGGTCGGATAGGTACGTGTTGAGGCTGCTGGGATTCCGCTGCACCTCCCGCAGCATCTGCATGAAGTCGGGCTGGTCCAGGTAGGCGCGCGTAGCGGGGTCGGAAGCGATCTTGGTCCAGAGCTCGGGGCCCTGGAACATCTGTCCGATCGCGTCGGCGCCGCCAGACGGCGCGCGCCGCGGCGGGGCGGCCGCGGCCTTCTTGGCGTCAGCGAGGCCGGCCTTGAGGCCCTCGTTGCTGGGATCGAGGGCGAGGCCCTTCTCGTAGGCGGCGGCGGCGCTGGCGGCGTCGCCGAGGCCGAGGTGCGCGGCGCCGAGGCGCGAGTAGCCCTGGCCCAGTCGGGCTTGAGCTCGACGGTCTTCTCGGCGTCGGCGAGCGCGTCGGAGTAGCGGTGGATCGAGGCGAGCGCCGCCGAGCGGTTGGAGTAGAGCACGTGGTTGGCGGGGGCGAGCGCGATGGCGTCGGAGAAGTGCCCCGCCGCCTCCTCGAAGCGGCCGGCCGAGAAGGCCGCATTACCTTTGGCCTTCGCCTCGTCGGCCATGGCGGGCGGCGGCGGTCCGATCGGATCGGGGGCGGGCCGGGAAGCTTCGAGAAGGTTTGGCGGCTGGGTGGAGGAGGACAAATCCTGGGGTTAGATGGGGATTAAGGCGGAGCAGCAGCAGCAGAGTTTTCTAAAGACTGGGGCCGGACCGAGCTCGCTCAAGGGTTCCGGAACCTTCCCACGGCCACTCCAGCGACCGGACGAGCCGATGCGTCGTGGACTCCCGTCACGCACTCCCTGTTTACGTTTTGCTTATTGAGAAAGCGTATAGCATGTAATGACTCACTTCTCATCGGTCCATCACACGAAAGCCTTGCTTATTGGGCCGGCCCGGCCCATGTTCTGGTATTAAGTTGGGCTCTGGTCCATTGTTTCGCTTGGGCTTGTTGACCGGGGAGAGGGGGGAGACGACGCCGCCGCCGAAAGCCGACGAGCCGCACCACCACCTGGCACCTCGCGCCACACGCGTCGGCTCTCCAGGCTGCTCGCCCTCCCTGTATGGCGGCGCTGGCGCCTACTTTACCCCGCACCCTGCGCCGCTCTTCTCGCCCGTACGTTTCGGCTCCCCCGCGCGGTGCTCTTAGACAGTAGTGCTACTGCGACCTCGCCTGCGCAGACGGATGGCGCCGCGGTGGTGCTTCGCGTTGCTCCTGATGCTGTGTGCGGCGGCCAGGGCGGCAGCCGACGCCTCGAAGGGGAAGTGGGACCCGGTGATCCGGATGCCGGGGGAGGAGGAGCCCGCCACGGGCGACGAGAGCTCCGAGGAGGGGGAGGACGGCGTCGGGACGAGGTGGGCGGTACTCGTCGCCGGATCCTCCGGCTACGGAAACTACAGGCACCAGGTGAGCAGCTGACCGCAGTTAGAGATCATCGGCGTGGTGATGCGTGCGTTTGCGCGCGTTGTTATTGTTGCGTACGTAGTTCAATTTGGCTGGAAACGAGATGAGCGTGACAACTGAAGGATTGGCGGTTCGTGGAAGTTCTCTTGCGGCAATCAGTGTGCAGTTCTGAATATTGCCGATATTATTGGTGTTGAGATGTTGGAGTTCGCAGATTTGGAGTTTTACAAGTTCAATTTTGGGGGTCATGGGCTGGTCGGTGATCCAAAAGCTCAAAGCTTAACTCTCCTTTTTCCCCGCAAGTTCTGAAATCAACACAGTTGTTGGTACTCGGCGGCAGGTGCAGAACTTGACAACTCCCAAGGTTTTCCTAGATAACTACTTAAGAATCACAAGAATCTCCAAATAGGGACATTTGATGGTCTAATTCGTATCCTGCTACCCCCAACTGCAGTTGTCTGTTTGTTAGGAAGCTCCAGACAGTGATGTTTTGTTTTGTTTCTTCTCTTGATCTTGTATATACTACTGTAGCTGTTTTCAGGAGAGATTCGGTGTCGGTCGCAGCTTGATTCATAATGGGGAAATGGTTTCTGATTTTCTGTGTTAGGGTAGAAACGAGATAAATTTTGACACTGAAAAAATAATGGTGATGCTGGACAGAATTTAGATGACAAAAGAAATAAGAGCTAGATTTCATTATGTGGATACTTGCACCTTTCATCAGATCACTAGTGTACACTGGAATTTTGTAGCAGTCCTGAAAGCCTGATTGAACATTTTGCCTGTGGGTAAAATAAGGACCCTGATAAGTGCCACACGTGTGGCACAAACACATGGCAACTCCGAATGTTTTTTATGGCATGTTTAGGAACGCGAGGATGGCAACTTTAGTTGTCAAGCATGGCAACTTCTTTTCGGATGACAAGTTTCAGTTTTGTTTTTGGTTTTCGGATGGCAACTTTAGTTGTAAAAAACATCAGGGCCGAGTGCTTCGTGCCACGTGTGGCACTTATTATTTGGGTAAAATAATGTGTGCTTACATGTTGCTTTGGTTCAAAACTAAGGAGATACCAGCAAGCAGCTATGTTTCCTGGACCATTTGTTGAACTCTTGATTTATTCTTGGTGTGTTGCTGTTGCAGGCCGATATATGCCATGCCTACCAGATATTGAGAAAAGGGGCGTAAAAGAGGAGAACATCGTGGTGTTTATGTATGATGACATTGCCAACAACCCTCTCAACCCAAGGCCAGGGGTTATCATCAATCACCCAGAGGGCGAAGATGTATATGCTGGCGTTCCAAAGGTATGACCTGGGAGCTTAACTTGGAGTTGAACATTAGGATCACTAGTCATCAACCAACGAATTTCCATGAGCTATAGTCATCAACCAACGAATTTCCATGAGCTAGTTTGTATGATATTATATTACATTTAATCGCGTATAACTTTTATAGATTTCAATACGAACTACATACGGATGTATATAGACATATTTTAAAGTGTAGATTCACTCATTTTGCTCTGTATGTAGTCGGTATTGGATTCTCTAAAAAGGCTTATATTAGGACCGGGGGGAGTAGTTTGCAGAAGAACAATTTTAGATTTACTAAGATATGAAATATTGCCAGGAGAAATTTAAAATTAGAATGTAGCAAAATCTCCAAAATAGCATTGCATGTGGGCTAATGTATGCTGTTGTGTGCATCCATATAACTCAGCCTCAACTTTGTGAGTAACTTATTTTGTGTTCTAGCTATTAGCTACTTACATGATGACGGTCTTACCATTATTTTTGTCTCCTGAATCCTGATGGGAATCACTAATATATTCATGGGGAATAAACAGGCGTGCTGTTAGGCGAATACTTCAATATGTAGGTTGTTCCCGTGTAGTTTATTGGTTTGCCAATTAACTTGTTTGGCTTCGTCAATTAGTATCTTTTACAGCTAGTACCTTTTATGCCTCAGGCTGCGGCCCGGGCAACCTGGGGCTTGGCTATGCCCCTGGTTGTGGGGGCTGTGTGTGTTCGGTGTACTTGTAGGACTGTTTTACAGAAACTTAACTATCACTCCAACAAGACACAAAAGAAAGTAGTTCAATATCGGCATGTTCTTTTTGAGCTTCATATGGCTTAAGAATTGTGTATAGTAGAAGTACAGAACATATGTATTGCCCTTCTCTCAAGTTTGATGAAGATAGCGTGCATTATAATTTCAGGACTACACCGGAGAGGCAGTTACTGCTAAGAACTTCTATGCAGTTCTCTTGGGCAACAAAACTGCGGTCACTGGAGGGAGTAAGAAGGTCATAGATAGCAAACCAAATGACCATATATTTATCTACTACTCAGATCACGGGGGTCCCGGAGTCCTTGGTGTGTGGAAGTTATACCCGCTGCTTTGTTGTATTAGTTAGTTTTGTTCATCTTGTGTATTGACTTCTGCAAGTTTCAGGTATGCCCAACCTGCCATATCTCTATGCTGCTGATTTTATCAAGGTCTTACAAGAAAAACATGCATCCAATACCTATGCAAAAATGGTAAGGCTGCCCATAGTTACTTGTTTGTGGTAACCGTAGCCTGTTTGACTGAAATCAGTGCTATAATTGGCAGGTTATATATGTGGAAGCTTGTGAAAGCGGCAGTATTTTTGAGGGTTTGATGCCTGCAGACCTCAATATTTATGTCACAACAGCATCTAATGCAGAAGAAAGCAGCTGGGGTACATACTGCCCAGGAATGGAACCATCGCCTCCTTCTGAGTATATTACCTGCTTAGGTGATCTCTACAGTATTTCTTGGATGGAAGACAGGTGTGTAACTTCGTAACCTAAATTCACAATGATAAGATTAATTTACAGTACCAGTGTTTAGCGGAATAGGGTACAATGACCAGCAGCTGATGAGTTATATTTGGTTGCATTACTTTGCACTGCATAGTTCCTCAAGGAGGATTTTGTAACAAGTCATGTCCATTCCCTCCTTTAGTTCTGAAGTACATGACATAGAACCTGCGAATCCAGATTACACAAGTCTGCTGAAGAATCTGTTTGTATACTAAGCATTCACTTAATGACCTGTTTGGTTATCTCCATGCTATTTTACAGTGAGACTAATAATCTGAAGGAGGAGACAATCAAGAAGCAGTATGAAGTGGTGCGGTTTTATTTGCCTTTTTACCATTTTCATTTGTAATTGTAAAGGTCCTGGTACTGAAAGTTTCATGTGCAGGTAAAGAAGCGAACCTCAGACATGAACAGCTATAGTGCGGTTCTCATGTTATGGAGTATGGCGACAAGACCTTCAAGTATGAGAAGCTTTACCTTTATCAAGGTTTCAATCCTGCAAACACCAACATTACAAACCAGCTATTTTTGCAAGCCCCAAAGGCTGCAATCAACCAAAGAGACGCAGATCTTCTTTTCTTGTGGAGGAGGGTATGTTTTAGTGTTATGCAGTCTTTCAGTTGGTTTGCGTTATCTTCAACACTAATTGCGGTATTCAGAAGGATGATTTACCTGAACTGAGCAGTCTACTGTCTATCTATTTGAGCTTTTTGTTACATTTTCCCTTGTGCAAGAGATTAAACTAGAATGAAAAGTTGAGGTCGATATGTTATTTGTGCGTTATACTGGTTCTTATTTGGAACCATCTAAAATATCTTGGGTAGGTTTGTAGCATTCTTATGTCAGGGGATGTTGTCATATCTCACTATTTTGTGTTTCTTAGGTCCATTGATGATTTGTTGTCTGCACTGGATATATCAGTTGCTATTTCTTGTTTACAGGAAATTCTCCGTTTTAGTTGTACTTACTAGTGAGTTACTTGCATCAGAACCTATAGCACTGTGTCTGCGACTGATTAGTATTGGCCTCTGCCTTATGCCTATGTTAGCTGAAGGTTCTTGGTTTGGTTTCAGTATGAGCTGCTACATGAAAAGTCTAAAGAGAAGGTGAACGTTCTGAGGGAGATCAGTGAGACAGTCACCCACAGGAAGCATCTTGACAGCAGCATCGATTTTATTGGTAAGCTTCTATTTGGCTTCCAGAATGGACCTTCGGTGCTTCAAGCTGTCAGACCTTCTGGGGAGCCTCTAGTGGACGACTGGGATTGCCTGAAGAGGATGGTGAGTAGGACACTCTCGTGGGCACACCTGCATAGTTTCAGGTCAGTCCTGTTAATGTTGATGATGATTTGACTCTTGAGCGGCTTCTTCAGGTGCGGATCTTCGAGTCTCATTGCGGATCGCTCACTCAGTACGGTATGAAGCACATGCGAGCTTTTGCAAATATATGCAACAATGGTGTTTCCGGCACAACGATGAAGGAAGCAAGCACCGGTGCTTGCGGCGTTCAGAACTCCGCGAGATGGAGCAGCTTGATCCAAGGGTACAGCGCTTGATCAACCAACCGGCTGAGGTGCATGCTACGTTACTTGTCCTCGGCTTATGTGAATATGTAGTATTGTATGGGGTTATTATTAGTAGTGTATCATCAAAATAACCTTGAGGCCGACTATAGTCCGTTGCTTTAGCTGTGTGATGTATATTGTACGTACTACTATTAATCGTGCATGGTGTGTGGTTAGCCGAACAAGAAGTAATGCGTTCCCAAGCAGACCTTTCTTCCTTGTCTTAATTATTCAAGAGCAGCTTTCCCTCTCAAAGTAAAATAGGAAAAACCGAGGCAATACTTCTGAGACAACTTGAAGATCAGTGGACCTATGGAAGTGCGAGTATCCAGCCAGTAGGAGTCTTGCTGGGTTTTTCCTTGGACTTTTGATGCCATGTTGTCCTCTGGTTAGCTGGAGGTAATCTGGGCCGTGTGCTTCTAGCCTGCATTGCATTGGAAAAATGGTTAACTGTGCCTGACGATACTTCATGCGGTAACCTCCTCTTCTTTTTCCCATTTCTGGGCTTGGGTGAGAAAACCCCAACAATCACAACTGAAGTTTGGTGAAACAAAAAAAACTGAAGTTTGGTCTGACATAGTTTAGAGGACTTACATGCTTTGGCGAGGAAAGAGATGAACACCACCAGGAGTGCTAGCCCGGCCAAGATGCCAATTATTATAGCCACGGTCCTCCCAAATTCGTCTCCCGAATAGTCTGTCACCAAGCCAAGCAGATTAACAAGTCCCTTTGAAACAAGTGCAGCACTCGCAGAAAAGTGTTCACAAGGAATATAATCGGTACGCGTAGCTTCTATCATATGATCAGTAAATTTGTACGGAACACGTCGGTGTGTGTAAAGTACCATGATATGATATGGAGGTCACCCCCCACAACCATGTTTACCAGTACTCGCATCACATCTAATCGTGTTTTGAACCCCACCATTACCTCTCACATCTAACAAAACGCTAGTTTGGAATATATTCCGCTTGTCCTCCTCTTTATCAACTTTGGATTGGAAATTTACCTATTCGGAATATATTCTCGTTGCCATTGCCCCATGCCCTCCATATCACCTTTTGACTGATCATCACTAATAATAGTTCTTTATAGTGGTCTCCAGTTGCAAATGACGTCTAATTCGCGCATCCGGTGGGGCCACGGTATGCAAGTTCTTTATGAATTTGTCACCGTTGTCTAATCTCACAGATTTGAATTCATGGGTATGTCTCGAACTTCATTGATAAAACGATGTTAAACGGTAGGACTTCAGAAGAAAATCGGTTAATTTTTTTTTGAAAAAAACCCGGCTAAAAATAACTTGTCAAGGAAAGCAAGGACTTTGTCGTGATCTGTTGAAGTTGAAGATGGTTTTACTCCTCCCCCGCAAAAAGAAAAGAGAAGAAGAAGATGGTTTTACTCCTACGGCGATGCTTAACATAGTTGGCATTGTACCACGCAGACGTATTCCTAAGAAAATACGTACCCTGTGAAGAGCGGAAGTCGTGTCCGTTTTGCCAGTACTTGACGTAGCACTGCTCCAGGTAGACGTCGGCGGCCAGCGCGGAGCCGCACGTGCCCTTGAGCTGCACCACCGCCTGCGCCAGGCACGCGGCGCAGTCCGGCGCCGCGATGTCGCCGAGGCACTGCGCTACCCCCTGCACCGTGCCGGAGCCGGTCAGCTTGTACCCCGTCGCGGCCCGCGCCTGCAGCTCCCTGAGCACGGCGTCGCGGCTCTTGAGGAACCCGGCGTCCTCGCTGCTGCCGGAGCTGCACTTGCGGTACGCGACGGTGTTGTCGGCCCGGCCGACGAAATCGCTGGCGTCGTAGCGCACGTAGCAGCCGTCCACCTGCAGCGACGCGGCGTACGAGTTGGCGCACACGGCGCCGAGGCGCCACCGCCTCCCGCACGCACGACACGCACTCGCCGCGGCTCAGGTCGCCGCGGCACTGGTACAGGCCGTACGCGGCCGTGCGGGCCGCCTCCGCCTGGCCGACGCCGCCGCCGGCGGTGAAGCTGTTGTAGGTGGCGCCGGAGGACGCGGTGGAGGCGATGGAGGCGAGGAGGGAGTCGAGGTTGCTCTGGAAGGCGGTGTCGCGCTCGTACTTGGACGGCGAGCACCCGGCGTAGATGAACGCGCCCGTCGCGGCCTGCGCGACGGCCGTCGGTGCGGCGTGGAGGTGGAGGAGTAGCGTGATGGCGACGAGGGCGCGGAGCTGAGGCATGGGTGACTGGGTGAGGCAGTGGCCTAGACAGTAACAGGGCATGCACACGCGCACGAGCTAGCTCTGGATTTGGTCCGATTCGCAGCTGGGCGCGCGTGTCGTGGATGGCCTTGTGATTGTGGGCAAGAGATGCATATACGTTCGAGGTACAACGATATATCCGGCCGATCAGTGCGGTGCCGCTCGTATCAGAGAGAGATTCTTGTACGCCGTCGAGGTCGAAACTCGAGCTCATAAACAAGAGGGCATGGTGGGCTTTCAGCAATACTTTTCTGGCATTTCTTTTCTTACCATTTACTCCTTCCGTTTCATAATTTTATAGTGGTTTTACTTCAGAACGACATCTTTTTTCGGGGCTTTACTTCAAAACGACAGAAATTATGAAACTTGGGCCGGTTGTGCAGGCTTACAAGGTTCGGTCCACGCCGTGCGGCCGAAACGTTTGCACCAGTGGCGGAGCCAGGATTCGAGTATAGGGGGGGCCGAGTACATGTATTAATCGAATCTTGTTGATAATTATTCGTTGCTCCTACTAAAATTGTTGATCGTTGGGGGGGGCAAGGCCCCTGTTCGTCCCCCTGGCTCCGCCCCTGGTTTGCACCTACCAACTCAAAAACCTTTCAAAAAACAAAAAGCGAGAGCAACTAGTTAATGAGCGCTTCTTTAGGAGGCTCACAATGATCAACCTCACTTGACGCGCTCTCGGCCGCCCGTCACATGTCGTTCCCTCCGGATTTTGTTCGTCTTTTTTGCATGTGTTTTCGGCTTATTAAACAGTTTTTTTCGAGGTTTTTTCGACGTTTTGATTTTCCACCGGTCTCCCATAACTTTTGAAACAAAAAAAATTCAAAACAAAAATTTTGCGCAAAAAAATGCGCTTTTTTTTCGCGAGAGCACGGCCGTGACTCTAGGAAACAAAAGAAAACATGTTTTCTGTTTTTTTTCCTTCCGCGAGAGGCACGATTTTGCTTTCGAGAGAGGCACGACCGTGCCGCTCGAAAACGAAAAAAAAATGTTTTCTGTTTTTTTTCATTCCGCGAGAGACACGGTTGTGCTTTCACGAGAGGCACAGCCGTGCCTCTCGAAAACGAAATAAGAAACGCGTTTTTTCTTTCGCGAGAGGCACAGTTTTGTTTCTATGAGAGGCATGGTTGTGCTTTCGCCAGAGGCACGGCTGTGCCTCCTCGGAAATGAAAAAAAACGCGTTTTCTCTTTTTCTTTTTCGTTCCGCGAGAGGCGCGGTTTTGCTTCCGCGAGAGGCATGGTTGTAATTCCACGAGAGGCACGGGCGTGCCTCTTTCGAAAAGGAAAAAATCCTGTGCTCCTGGTTCGTTTTTTTTTGTCTGGTTTTTTCGTGAAAAATGGTTAGTCAAAACCTATTAATATGGGATCTAGTTTTGAAGATCTCGACGTGAGGAATCTAACAATGAAAACGATTCGAGATTTGGACGCACGGTTTAAGAAATAAAACGCTTTGAATAAACGAATCTACGAAAAAAGGAAAAACTCCCAGGTTACGACAAGTGGCGTCTTTGTCTTGTAGCCAAGCGTAATCTGAGAAAATAAATAATCTTTCTGGCAAGTACTCCTTAACTAGCGATTTCGAAAAAAAGCTACCAACTCTAGATTTCAGATGAGCAACCCGGGCAAGACTCTTGAGAACTTTGTTTTGCTTTATATAAGCCCGCACATTTGGGCGAAACGGTCCAGGTCTTCGCGGGTGCTATTTCTCGCCCGTCAACGAGCGGGAGCTCCTATTGGGCGTTCTCTGCGTCACTTAGGCCTTATATAATGGGAGGTGCTTAGAGAGATGCTTAGAAAAATAAATCGGGTTTTTCTGAAGCACCGGTGCCTATTTCTACAGGAGAGACGCTTAGTTAAGCGTCTATCCTATACAAATAAGCACCGGTGCTTAAAAAATGCCTGGTTTATTTCTCTAAGCACCTCCCTTAAGCACCTTCCATTGTACAAAGCCTTAGCGGACCGGCCAGCAACCTTCTCCAAAAGCAGACGCGAAAGAAATATATTTATGAGAGACGTGGAATTCAAACCCGCACAAACCGTTGCAAGTCTCTTGAACCCGTAGGGTCCGCACGCTTAACGTTCGTTGACAATATAGTATTATATGAGTTATGTATGTTGGTGACCGAATGTTGTTCGGAGTCCCGGATGAGATCACAGACATGACGAGGAGCTTCGGAATGGTTCGAAGGTAAAGATTGATATATGGGATAATAGTGTTTGATCTTCGGAAAGGTTCCGGAATTCACCGGAAGGGTTTCCGGATGTTTCTCGAAATGTTTGGGTATGAGAACACTTTATTTGGGCGAAAGGGTTAAGCCCACGAGGCTTTTGGAAAGTGCAAAAGGGAGTTCTGCGGAGACCAGAGGCCAGGCGCCAGGGACCCTGGTGTCTGGGTCCAGGCGCCGGGAACCCTGGCGTCTGGCCCTGGAGTCCGAGAAGGACTCTTGCCTTTCGGGCAAGATCGACTTTGAGGAGGCTTTTACTTCAAGTTTCGACCTCAGGGCTCAACATATAAGTAGAGGGGCAGACCTAGCACCCAAGACACATCAAGATTCACCAAGACGTGTGTTGGCAACCCTGTCTCCTCTAGTTTATCCTCCGTCATAGTTTCCATAGTGCTTAGGCGAAGCCCTGCGAAGATTGTTCTTCACCACCACCGTCACCACGTCGTCATGCTGCCGGAACTCATCTACTACTTCGTCTCTGTTGCTGGATCAAGAAGGCGAGGACGTCATCGAGCTGAACGTGTGCTGAACGCGCAGGTGCCGTATGTTCGGTACTTGATCGGGATGGATCGTGAAGGTGTATGACTATATCAACCGCGTTGATAAATGCTTCCGCTTAGCGATCTTCAAGGGTATGAAGATGCTCTCCCCTCTAGTAGCTATGCATCGCCATGGATGGATCTTGCATGTGTGTATTTTTTTTTTGTTTTCCATGCAACGTTTCCCAAAGTGGCATCCGAGCCAGGTCTATGCGTAGATGATATGCATGAGTAGAATACAAAGAGTTGTGGGCGGTATAGTCATAGTGCTTATTACCAACGTCTTATTTTGATTCGGTGGTATTGTGAGATGAAGCGGCCCGGACCAACCTTACATGTCCACGTACATGAGACCTGTTCCACCGACTGACATGCAACTAGTTTTGCATAAAGGTGGCAGGCGGGTGTCTGTTTCTCCTACTTTAGTCGAATCAAATTTGACTGCGGCCGGTCCTTGAAGAAGGTTATGTTGGGGAACGTAGCAGAAATTCAAAATTTTCCTACGTGTCACCAAGATCTATCTATGGAGAAACCTGTAACGAAGGGAAGGAGAGTGCATCTACATACCCTTGTAGATCGCTAAGCGGAAGCGTTCAAGAGAACGGGGTTGAAGGAGTCAGACTCGTCAGGATCCAAATCACCGGAGATCCTAGTGATGAACGGACGGCACCTCCGCTGTTCAACACACGTGACAGCCCGTGGCGTCTCCCACGCTTTGATCCAGTAAGGAGAGAGGGAGAGGTTGGGGAAGACTTCGTCCGGCAGCTGACCGCAGCGGGCGTGGTGGTGGTGGAGGAGCGTGGCAATCCTGCAGGCTTCGTCAAGCACCGCGGGAGAGGAGGAGGACTTGGGAGAGGGGGAGGGCTGCGCCAGAACTTGGAGTGCGGCTGCCCTCCCACCCCTCCACTATTTATAGGTGGGGGGGGGGGAGAGGGGGCCGGCCCCCCTAGATCTCATCTAGGGTTGGGGGCGGCGGCCAAGGGGGAGGAGTGCCTCCCAAGTCAAGTGGAGGCCCTCCCCCATAGGGTTTCCCCTCTCCCATGCGCATGGGCCTTGGGGGGGCTGGTGCCCCTGGACCATTAAGGCTAGGGCGCCCCCCTACAGCCCATGATGCTGTATTGAACGTGGTGGAACAATTTCTGGACCTCCGGACCCCTCCGGAATCCTCCGGAACCTTATGGAAGCTTCCCGGTACAATACCGGAAAAAACTCGAACTTTTCCCGGAACCCGAACAACAACTTTCCATATATAAATCTTTACCTCCTGACCATTCCGGAACTCCCCGCGACGTCCGGGATCTCATCCGGGACTCCGAACAACATTCAGTAACCACATACAAACTTCCTTTATAACCCTAGCGTCATCGAACCTTAAGTGTGTAGACCCTACGGGTTCGGGAACCATGCAGACATGACCTAGACGTTCTCCGACCAATAACCAACAGCGGGATCTGGATACCCATGTTGGCTCCCACATGTTCCACGATGATCTCATCGGATGAACCACGATGTCCAGGACTCAATCGATCCCGTATACAATTCCCTTTGTCTCACGGTATTGTACTTGCCTGAGATTCGATCGTCGGTATTACCGATACCTTGTTCAATCTCGTTACCGGCAAGTCTCTTTACTCGTTCCGTAACACATCATCCCGCAATCAACTCTTTGATCACATTGTGCACATTATGATGATGTCCTACCGAGTGGGCCCAGAGATACCTCTCCGTCACACGGAGTGACAAATCGATCTCGATTCGTGCCAACCCAACACACACTTTCGGAGATACCAGAGTGCACCTTTATAGCCACCCGATTCGTTGTAGACGTTTGGTACACCCAAAGCATTCCTACGGCATCCGGGAGTTGCACGATCTCATGGTCTAAGGAAATGATACTTGACATTAGAAAAGCTTTAGCATACGAACTACGATCTTTGTGCTAGGCTTAGGATTGGGTCTTGTCCATCACATCATTCTCCAAATGATGTGATCCCGTTATCAACGACATCCAATGTCCATGGTCAGGAAACCGTAACCATCTGTTGATCAACGAGCTAGTCAACTAGAGGTTTACTAGGGACATGGTGTTTTTTATGTACTCACACATGTATCTGAGTTTCCTATCAATACAATTATAGCATGGGTAATAAACGATTATCATGAACAAGGAAATAATAATAACTAATTTATTATTGCCTCTAGGGCATATTTCCAACAGTCTCCCACTTGCACTAGAGTCAATAATCTAGTTCACATCGCCATGTGATTAACACTCACAGTCACATCGCCATGTGACTAATATCCAAAGAGTTTACTAGTGTCACTAAACTAGTTCACATCATCATGTGATTAAGACTCAATGAGTTACGGGGTTTGATCATATTTTGCTTGTGAGAGAGGTTTTAGTCAACGGTTCATGCGACATTCAGATCCGTATGTACTTCGCAAATCTCTAGGTCATATTGTAAATGCTGCTTCCACGCTCCACTTGGAGCTATTCCAAATGGTTGCTCCACTATACGTATCCGGTTTGCTACTCGAGTCATTCGGATAGGTGTTAAAGCTTGCATCGGCGTAACCCTTTACGCTGAACTCTTTATCACCTCCATAATCGAGAAACATGTCCTTATTTACTCCAAGGACAATTTTGGCGCTGTCAATGATCAATTCCTGGATCATTCTTGTACCCCTTGATCGACTCATGGCAGTACACTTCTGTCTGGTACACAAAGATAGCATACTATAGAGCCTACGTTACGAAGCATAGGGACGAGCTTCGTCCTTTCTCTCTCTTCTGCCTTGGTCGATCGAGCTTTAACTCTTAACTTCATACCTTACAACTCAGGCATGAATTCCTTCTTTGACTGATCCATCTTGAACACCTTCAAGATTATGTCAAGGTATGTGCTCATTTGAAAGTACCATTTAGCGTTTTTTATCTATCCTCATAGATCTTGATGCTCAATGTTCTAGTAGCTTACTCCAGGTTTCCATTGAAAACACTTTTCAAACAACCCTATATGCTTTCTAGAAATTCTACATCATTTACGATCAACAATATGTCAACAACATATACTCATCGAAATTCTATAGTGCTCCCACTCACTTTTTGGAAATACAAGTTTCTCATAAAATTTGTATAGACCCAAAATCTTTGATCATCTCATCAAAGCGTACATTCCAACTCCGAGATGCTTACTCGGTCCTTAGAAGGATAGCTGGAGCTTTGCATACTTGTTAGCGTCTTTCAGGATTGTCAAAAACCTTCTGGTTGTATCACATACAACCTTTCCTCAAGAAAACTATCAAGGATACAATGTTTTGAAATCCTATATGCAAGATTTCATAAATAATGCAGTAACTGCTAATCCAATTCCAACAGACTCTTAGCATCGCTATGAGTGAGAAAGCCTCACCGTAGTCAACACCTTGAACTTGTCGGAAAACATCTTTAACGACAAGTCGAGCTTTCTTAATGGTGATACTTACCATCATTGTTCCGTCTTCCTTTTAAAATCCATCTTTACCCAACGTCCTTACGACCATCAAGTATTTCTTCCAAAGTCATGGATCCTCTCTCGGATGTTATGGCCTCGAGCCATTCGTCGAATCCGGGCCCACCATCGCTTCTCCATAGCTCGTAGGTTCATTGTTGTCTAGCAACATGACCTCTAAAACGAGGATGCGTACCACTCACGAAGTAATCTGGCGTCCTTGTCGACCACGAGGTCCGGTAGTGACTTGATCCGAAGCATCATGATCACTATCATCGACTTCCACTTCAATTGGTGTAGGTGCCACATGAACAACTTCACGTGCCCCTGCTACACACTGGTTGAAGTGATGGTTTAATAACCTCATTAAGTCTCCACCATCCTCCCACTCAATTCTTTCGAGAGAAACTTTTCCTTGAGAAAGAACCCGTTTCTAGAAACAATTACTTTTGCTTCCGGATCTGAGATAGGAGGTGTACCCAACTGTTTTGGGTGTCCTATGAAGATGCATTTTTATCCGCTTTGGGTTCGAGCTCATCAACCTGAAACTTTTTCGCATGAGCATCGCAGCCCCAAACTTTTAAGAAACGACAACTTAGGTTTCTCCAAACTATAGTTCAAACGGTGTTGTCTCAACGAAATTACGTGGTGCCCTATTAAGTGAGTGCAGTTGTCTCTAATGCCTAACCCATGAACGATAGTGGTAATTCGATAAGAGACATCATGGTACGCACCATATTCAATAGGGTGCAACTATGATGTTCGGACACACCATCACACTATGGTGTTCCAGCGGTATTTATTGTGAAACAATTTCCACAATGTCTTAATTGCGTGCCAAAGCTCGTAACTCAGATACTCATCTCTATGATCATATCATAGACATTTTATCCTCTTGTCACGATGATCTTTAACTTCACTCTGAAATTACTTGAACCATTCAATAATTCAGATTTGTGTTTCATCAAGTAAATATACTCAACATCTACTCGAATCATCTGTGAAGTAAGAACATAACGATATTCACTTTGCATGCCTCGGCACTCATTGGACTACACACATCAAAATGTGTTACTTCCAACAAGTTGCTATCTTGTTCCATCTTCTCGAAAAGCGAGGCTTTTCGGTCATCTTGCCCATGTGGTATGATTTGCATATCTCAAGTGATTCAAAATCAAGTGAGTCTAAACGATCCATCTGCATGGAGTTTCTTCATGCGTATACACCAATAGAAATGGTTAGCATGTCTCAAACTTTTCAAAACGAGTGAGTCCAAAGATCCATCAACATGGAGCTTCTTCATGCGTTTTACACCAATATGACTTACATGGCGGTGCCACAAGTAAGTGGTACTATCATTACTATCTTATATCTTTTGGCATGAAAATGTGTATCACTTCGATCGAGATTCAATAAACCATTCTTTTAGGTGTAAGACCATTGAAGGTATTATTCAAATAATTAGAGTAACCATTATTCTCCTTAAATGAATAATCGCATTGCAATAGACATAATCCAATCATGTCTATGCTCAACGCAAATACCAAATAACAATATTCAGGTTTAGCACCAATCTCGATGGTAGAGGGAGCATGCGATGCTTGATCACATCAACCTTGGAAACACTTCCAACACATATCGATAGCTCACCATTAGCTAGTCTCCGTTTATTTCGTAGCTTTTATTTCGAGTTACTAACACTTAGCAACCGAACCGGTATCTAATACCCTGGTGCTACTAGAAGTACTAGTAAAGTACACATTAACATAATGTATATCCACTATACTTCTATCGACCTTGCCTGCCTTCTTATCTACCAAGTATCCAGGGTGGTTCTGCTTCAGTGTCCGTTCCTCTCATTCTGAAGCACTTAGTCTCGGGTTTGGGTTCAACCACAGGTTTCTTCCTTTGGAGCAACAAGCGATTTGCCGTTTCATGAAGTACCCCTTCTTGCCCTTGCCCTTCTTGAAACTAGTGGTTTCACTAACCATCAACAATTGATGCTCCTTCTTGATTTCTACATTCATGTGTCGAACTTTGCGAATAGCTCAAGGATCATCATATCTATCCACGATATGTTATAGTTCATCACGAAGCTCTAGCAGCTTGGTGGCAATGACTTTGGAGAAACATCACTATCTCATCAGGAAGATCAACTCCCACTCGATTCAAGTGATTGTTGCACTCAGATAATCTGAGCACATGCTCAACGATTGAGCTTTTCTCCCTTAGTTTGCAGGCTAAGAAAATCGTCGGAGGTCTTATACCTCTTGACGTGGGCACGAGCTTGAAATCCCAATTTCAGCCCTCGAAACATCTCATATGTTTCGCGACGTTTCAAAATCATCTTTGGTGCCTCAACTCTAAACCGTTTAACTGAACTATCACGTAGTTATCAAGACGTGTATGTCAGATGTTCGCAACATCCATGATCGACGTTCGAGGTTCAAAGACACCGAGTGGTGCATTAAGGACATAAGCCTTCTACTGTCCGCATAATTGCTACTCATCAACTTTCAACTATATTTTCTAGGAACATATCTAAAACAGTAGAACTAAAGCGCGAGCTATGACATAATTTGCAAAAGGGTTTTTGACTATGTTCAGGATAATTAAGTTCATCTCATGAACTCCCACTCAGATAGACATCCCTCTAGTCATCTAAGTGATTACATGATCCGAGTCAACTAGGCCGTGTCCGATCATCACGTGAGACGGACTAGTCATAATCGGTGAACATCTTCATGTTGATCGTATCCTCCATACGACTCATGCTCGACCTTTCGGTCTCTTGTGTTCCGAGGCCATGTCTGTACATGCTAGGCTCGTCAAGTTAACCTAAGTGTTTCGCGTGTAAATCTGGCTTACACCCGTTGTATGTGAACGTAATAATCTATCACACCCGATCATCACGTGGTGCTTGAAACGATTTAACTTTCGCAGAACGGTGCACAGTTAGGGGGAACACTTTCTTGAAATTTTAATGAGGATCATCTTATTTACTACCGTCGTTCTAAGCAAATAAGATGCATAAACATGATAAACATCACATGCAATCAAATAGTGACATGATATGGCCAATATCATTTTGCTCCTTTTGATCTCCATCTTCGGGGCTCCATGTGAAGGAAATATGCCCTAGAGGCAATAATAAAGTTATTATTTATTTCCTTATATCATGATAAATGTTTATTATTCATGCTAGAATTGTATTAACCGGAAACATAATACATGTGTGAATACATAGACAAACAGAGTGTCACTAGTATGCCTCTACTTTACTAGCTCGTTAAATCAAAGATGGTTATGTTTCCTAACCATAGACATGAGTTGTCATTTGATTAACGGGATCATATCATTAGGAGAATGTGTTGGGGAACGTTGCAGAAAATGAAAATTTTTCCTACGGTTTCACCAAGATCCATCTATGAGTTCTACTAAGCAACGAGTTACTAAAGAGAGTTTGCATCTACATACCACTTGTAGATCGATGGAAGCGTTCGAGAGAGTGGTGATGATGAAGACGTTCTAGCGTGATTCCGATCACCGATGACCAAATCTTGAAAGGACAGCACCTCCGTGTTCAACACACGACGGAGACGATGGCGTCTCCTCCGTCTTGATCCAGCAAGAGTGAAGGAGAGGTTGAGGAAGACAATTCCAATGGCAGCACGACGGCGTGGTGCGGTTGGTCTGGCAGTTCTCGGAGGGGCTTCGCCAAGCTTCGCGTGGAGAAAGAGAGGTGTTGGGAGGGAGGGCTGCGCCTACAATTGTGTATTCAGCCCTCCCCCACCCCTCTATTTATAGGAGGAGAGGGCAAAGGGGCGGCCCTCTAGGGAAAACCCTAGGGGGACGGCTGTTGGGGAAACGTAGTAATTTCAAAAAATTTCCTCACGATCACGCAAGACCATGGTGATGGCATAGCAACGAGAGGGAGAGTGTCCGTCCACGTACCCTCAGAGACCGAAAGCGGAAGCGTTATAACAACGCGGTTGATGTAGTAAATGCGTATTCACGATCCGACCGATCCAAGCACCGAACGTCACGGCACCTCCGAGTTACGCACACGTTCAGCTCGATGGCGATCCCGGACTCGATCCAGCAAAGTGTCGGGGATGAGTTCCACAAGACGACGGCGTGATGACGATGTTGATGCTCCACCGACGAGGGCTTCGCCTAAGCTCATGACGATATGACTTCTCCGTGGCGCAGGGCTTCGCCTAAGCTCATGACGATATGACGAAGTGGAATATGGTGGAAGGGGCACCGCACACGGCTAAGGAAAGATCCGTAGATCAACTTGTGTGTCATGGGGTGCCCCTTGCCCTCAGATATAAAGGATGGAGGAGGAGGAGGCCGGCCAAGGCATAGGTGCGGCCAGGTGTGGAGTCCTACTAGGACTCCAAGTCCTAGTAGGAGTCCACCAAGAGGGAGGAAGGGAGAAGGAAGTGGAGGAGAAGGAAAGGTGGCGGCCCCTTTTCCCTAGTCAATTCGGACTAGAGGGAGGGGGCGCAGCAGCCCCTTGGCCCTTTCTCCTCTTCCCACTAAAGCCCATCAAGGCCCATTGCTTCTCCCGTAACTACCGGTACTCCGAAAAATACTCGAATCATTCGGAACCTTTCCGAACTCCGAATATAGTCGTCCAATATATCGATCTTTACGTCTCGACCATTTCGAGACTCCTCGTCATGTCCCCGATCTCATCCGGGACTCCGAACTCCTTCGGTACATCAAAACTCATAAACTCATAATATAAGCATCGCCATCGAAACCTTAAGCGTGCGGACCCTACGGGTTCGAGAACTATGTAGACATGACCTAGGACTATTCTTGGTCAATAACCAATAGCGGAACCTGGATGCCCATATTGGCTCCTACATATTCTACGAAGATCTTTATCGGTCAAACCGCATAACAACATACGTTGTTCCCTTTGTCATCGGTATGTTACTTGCCCGAGATTCGATCGTCGGTATCCAATACCTAGTTCAATCTCGTTACGGCAAGTCTCTTTACTCGTTACGTAATGCATCATTCCGTAACTAACTCATTAGCTACATTGCTTGCAAGGCTTATAGTGATGTGCATTACCGAGAGGGCCCAGAGATACCTCTCCAGGACAATCGGAGTGACAAAACCTAATCTCGAAATACGCCAACCCAACATGTACCTTTGGAGACACCTGTAGTACTCCTTTTATAATCACCCGATTACGTTGTGACGTTTGGTAGCACCAAAGTGTTCCTCCGTAAGCAGGAGTTGCATAATCTCATAGTTACAGGAACATGTATAAGTCATGAAGAAAGCAATAGCAACATACTAAACGATCAAGTGCTAGGCTAACGGAATGGGTCATGTCAATCACATCATTCTCCTAATGATGTGATCCCGTTAATCAAATGACAACTCATGTCTATGGCTAGGAAACTTAACCATCTTTGATTCAACGAGCTAGTCAAGTAGAGGCACACTAGTGACACTATGTTTGTCTATGTATTCACACATGTATTATGTTTCCGGTTAATACAATTCTAGCATGAATAATAAACATTTATCATGAAATAAGGAAATAAATAATAACTTTATTATTGCCTCTAGGGCATATTTCCTTCAGTCTCCCACTTGCACTAGAGTCAATAATCTAGTTCACATCATCATGTGATTCAACACTGATATTCACATCTGTATGTGATTAACACCCATAGTTCACATCGTCATGTGACCAACACCCAAAGGGTTTACTAGAGTCAATAATCTAGTTCACATTGCTATGTGATTAACACCCAAAGAGTACTAAGGGATAATCATGTTTTGCTCGTGAGAGAAGCTTAGTCAACGGGTCTGTCACATTCAGAGCCGTATGTATTTTGCAAATATTCTATGTCTACAATGCTCTGCACGGGGCTACTCTAGCTAATTGCTCCCACTTACGATATGTATCCAGATTGAGACTTAGAGTCATCTGGATCAGTATAAAAAGCTTGCATCGATGTAACTCTTTACGACGGGCTCTCTTATCACCTCCATAATCGAGAAATATTTCCTTAGTCCTCACTAAGGATGTTCTTGACCAATGTCCGATGATCTACTCCTAGATCACTATTGTACCTCCTTGCCAAATTCAGAGCAAGGTATACAATAGGTGCAGTACATAACATAGCATACTTTATAGAACCTATGGGTGAGGCATAGGGAATGACTTTCATTCTCTTTCTATCTTCTGCCGTGGTCGGGCTTTGAGTCTTACTCAATTTTACACCTTTGTAACACAGGCAAGAACTTTTCTTTGACTGTTCCATTTTGAACTACTTCAAAATCTTGACAAGGTATGTATTTATTGAAAAACTTATCAAGCGTCTTGATCCATCTCTATAGATCTTGATGCTCAATATGTAAGCAACTTCACTGAGGTCCTTCTTTGAAAAACTCCTTTCAAATACTCCTTTATGCTTTGCAGAATAATTCTACATTATTTCCGATCAACAATATGTTATTCACATATACTTATCAGAAATGTTGTAGTGCTCCCACTCACTTTCTTGTAAATACAGGCTTCTCCAAAAGTCTGTATAAAACCATATACTTTGATCACACTATCAAAGCGTTTATTCCAACTCCGAGATACTTGCACCAGTCCATAGATGGATTGCTGAAGCTTGCACATTTTGTTAGCTCCTTAGGATTGAAAAACCTTACGGTTGCATCATATACAACTCTTCTTTAATAAATCCATTAAAGAAGGTAGTTTTGACATCCATTTGCAGATTTCATAAAATGTGGCAATTGCTAACATGATTCGGACAGATTTTAAGCATCGCTTCTGATTGAGAAAATCTCATTGTAGTCAACACTTTGAATTTGTCGAAAACCTTTTTGCGACAAGTCGAGCTTTGTAGATAGTAACACTACTATCGACATCTGTCTTCCTCTTGAAGATCCATTTATTTAACTTGACTTGCAGATCATCGAGCTAGTCAACAAAAGTCAATACTTTGTTCTCATACATGGATCCTATCTCAGATTTCATGGACTCAAGACATTTTGCGGAATCAGGGCTCATCATCGCTTCCTCATAGTTCGTAGGTTCATCATGGTCTAGTAACATGACTTCCGAACATGATTACCGTACCACTCGATGCGGATCTTACTCGGAAGACCTCACGAGGTTTGGTAGCAACTTGATCTGAAGTTTCATGATCATCATCATTAACTTCCTCACTAATTGGTGTAGGAATCACTAGAACTGATTTTTGTGATGAACTACTTTCCAATAAGGGAGAAGGTACAATTACCTCATCAAGTTTCTTCTTTCCTCCCACTCACTTCTTTCTCGAGAGAAACTTCTTCTCTAGAAAGGATCCATCTTAGCAACAAATATCTTGCTTTCGGATCTGTGATAGAAGGTGTACCCAATAGTTACCTTTGGGTATTCTATGAAGACGCATTTCTCCGATTTGGGTTCGAGCTTATCGGTGAAAACTTTTTCACACAAGCATCACAACTCCAAACTTTAAGAAACGATACTTAGGTTTATCGCTAAACCATAGTTCATACGGTGTCATCTCAACGGATTTAGATGGTGCCCTATTAAGCGTGAATGCAAATTTGTCTCTAATGCATAACCCCAAAACGATATTGGTAAATCGGTAAGAGACATCATTGATCGCACCATATCCAATAAAGTGCGTTTACGAGTTCGGACACACCATTATGTTGTGGTGTTCCATGTGGCGTGAGCTGTGAAACTATTCCACTTTGTTTTAATTGAAGACCAAACTCGTAACTCAAATATTCATCTCCACGATCAGATCGCAGAAACTTTATTTTCTTATTACGATGATTTTCCACTTCACTCTGAAATTCTTTGAACCTTTCAACTATTTCAGACTTATGTTTCATCAAGTAGATATACCCATATCTGCTCAAATCATCTTGTGAAGGTTAGAAAATAACGATACTTGCCACGAGCATCAACACTCATTGGATCGTATACATCGGTATGTATTATTTCCAATAAGTCAAGAGCTTGTTCCATTGTTCCGAGAACGGAGTTTTAGTCATCTTGCCCAAAGCGGCACGGTTCGCAAGCATCAAATGATTCATAACCAAGTGATTCCGAAAGTCCATCGACATGGAGTTTCTTCATGCGTTTTACACCAATATGACCTAAACGGCGGTTGCCACAAATAAGTTACACTATCATTATTAACTTTGCATCTTTTGGCATCAATATTATGAATATGTGTATCACTACGATCGAGATCCAACAAACCATTTTCATTGGGTGTTTAACCATCGAAGGTTTTATTCATGTAAACAGAATAACAATTATTCTTTAACTTTAAATGAATAACCGTTTTGCAATAAACATGATCATATCATATTCATGCTCAATGTAAACGCCAAATAACATTTATTTAAGTTCAACACTAATCCCGATAGTATAGGGAGTGTGCGATGATGATCATATCAATCTTGGAACTACTTCCAACACTCATCGTCACTTCCCCTTCAACTAGTTTACATTTATTCTGTAACTCCTGTTTGAGTTACTAATCTTAGCAACCGAACAAGTATCAAATACTCGGGGCTACTATAAACACTAGTAAAGCACACATCAATAATCTGTATATCAAATATACCTTTGTTCACTTTGCCATCCTTCTTATCCGCCAAATACTTGGGGTAGTTCCGCTTCTAGTGACCAGTTCCATTGCAGCAAAAAGCACTTAGTCTCAGGCTTAGGTCCAGACTTGGGCTTCTTCACTCGAGCAGCAACTTGCTTGCCGTTCTTCTTGAAGTTTCCCCTTCTTCCCTTTGCCCTTTTCCTTGAGATCTACCTTCGTCGATTTCAACATCACGAAGAGCTCGGGAATCGTTTTCGTCATCCCTTGCATACTATAGTTCATCACGAAGTTCTAGTAACTTAGTGATGGTGACTAGAGAATTACATCAATCACTATCTTATCCGGAAGATTAACTCCCACTTGATTCAAGCGATTGAAGTACCCGGACAATCTGAGAACATGCTCACTAGTTGAGCGATTCCCTTCCATCTTTTAGCTATAGAACTTGTTGGAGACTTCATATCTCTCAACTCGGGTATTTGCTTGAAATATTAACTTCAATTCCTGGAACATCTCATATGGTCCATGACGTTTAAAACGCCTTTGAAGTCCCGATTCTAAGCCGTTAAGTATGGTGCACTTAAACTATCAAGTAGTTATCATATTGAGCTAGCCAAACGTTCATAACGTCTGCATTTGCTCCTGCAATAGGCCTGTCACCTAGCGGTGCATTAAGGACATAATTCTTACGTGCAGCAATGAGGATAAACCTCGGATCACGGATCCAATCCGCATCATTGCTACTAACATTTTTCAATACAATTTTCTCTAGGAACACATATAAAAACATAGGGAAGCAACAACGCGAGCTATTGATCTACAACATAATTTGCAAAATACTACCAGGACTAAGTTCATGATAAATTAAAGTTCAATTAATCATATTACTTAAGAACTCCCACTTAGATAGACATCTCTCTAGTCATCTAAGTGATTACGTGATCCAAATCAACTAAACCATGTCCGATCATCACGTGAGACGGAGTAGTTTCAATGGTGAACATCACTATGTTGATCATATCTACTATATGATTCACGCTCGACCTTTCGGTCTACGTGTTCCGAGGCCATATACATTATATGCTAGGCTCGTCAAGTTTAACCTGAGTATTCCGCGTGTGCAACTGTTTTGCACCCGTTGTAGATGGACGTAGAACTTATCACACCCGATCATCACGTGGTGTCCGGGTACTACGAACTTTGGCAACGGTGCATACTCAGGAGAACACTTCTTGATAATTTTTAGTGAGAGATCATCTTATAATGCTACCGTCAATCAAAGCAAGATAAGATGCATAAAGGATAAACATCACATGCAATCAATATAAGTGATATGATATGGTCATCATCATCTTGTGCTTGTGATCTCCATCGCCAAGCACCGTCATGATCACCATCGCCACCGCGCGACACCTTGATCTCCATCGTAGCATCGTTGTCGTCTCGCCAACTATTGCTTCTACGACTATCGCTACTCCTTAGTGATAAAGTAAAAGCAATTACATGGCGTTGCATTTCATACAATAAAGCGACAACCATATGGCTTCGCCGATTGCCGATAACTTCGGTTACAAAACATGATCATCTCATACAATAAAATATAGCATCACGTCTTGACCATATCACATCACAACATGCCCTGCAAAAACAAGTTAGACGTCCTCTACTTTGTTGTTGCAAGTTTTACGTGGCTGCTACGGGCTGAGCAAGAACCGTTCTTACCTACGCATCAAAACCACAACGATAGTTTGTCAAATAGACTCCGTTTAACCTTCTCAAGGACCGGGCGTAGCCACACTCAGTTCAACTAAAGTTGGAGAGACAGTCTTCCGCAAGCCATCTATGTGCAAAGCACGTCGAGGGAACCGGTCTCGAAGAAGAGTACGCGTAAGGTTGGTCCGAATCGTCTCGCCCAACAATACCGCTGAACCAAAGTATGACATGCTTTGGTAGGCGGTATGACTTGTATCGTCCACAACTCACTTGTGTTCTACTCGTGCAAATAACATCAAACCATAAAAACCTAGGCTCGGATGCCCTTTGTTGGGGAACGTAGTAATTTCAAAAATTTTCCTACGATCACGCAAGACCATGGTGATGGCATAGCAACGAGAGGGAGAGAGTGTCCGTCCCACGTGCCCTCGTGAGACCGAAAGCGAAGCGTTATAACAACGCGGTTGATGTAGTCGCACGTCTTCACGATCCGACCGATCCAAGCACCGAACGACGGCACCTCCGAGTTACGCACACGTTCAGCTCGATGACGATCCCGGACTCCGATCCAGCAAAGTGTCGGGATGAGTTCCACAAGACGACGGCGTGGAGACGATGTTGATGCTCCACCGACGCAGGGCTTCGCCTAAGCTCCGCGACGATAAGACTTCTCCGGCGCAGGGCTTCGCCTAAGCTCTACGACGATATGACCGAAGTGGAATATGGTGGAAGGGGGCACCGCACACGGCTAAGGAAAGATCCGTAGATCAACTTGTGTGTCATGGGGTGCCCCCTTGCCCCCGTATATAAAGGATGGAGGAGGAGGAGGCCGGCCAAGGCATAGGTGCGGCCAGGGTGTGGAGTCCTAATAGGACTCCAAGTCCTAGTAGGAGTCCACCAAGAGAGGAGGAAGGGAGAAGGAAGTGGAGGAGAAGGAAAGGTGGCCGGCCCCCTTTTCCCTAGTCCAATTCGGACTAGAGGGAGGGGGCGCAGCAGCCCCTTGGCCCTTTCTCCTCTTCCCACTAAAGCCCATCAAGGCCCATTGCTTCTCCCGTAACTACCGGTACTTCAAAAATACTCGAATCATTCGGAACCTTTCCGAACTCCGAATATAGTCGTCCAATATATCGATCTTTACGTCTCGACCATTTCGAGACTCCTCGTCATGTCCCCGATCTCATCCGGGACTCCGAACTCCTTCGGTACATCAAAACTCATAAACTCATAATATAAGCATCGCCTTGAAACCTAAAGCGTGCGGACCCTACGGGTTCGAGAACTATGTAGACATGACCTAGAACTATTCTTGGTCAATAACCAATAGCGGAACCTGGATGCTCATATTGGCTCCTACATATTCTATGAAGATCTTTATCGGTCAAACCGCATAACAACATACGTTGTTCCCTTTGTCATCGGTATGTTACTTGCCCAAGATTCGATCGTCGGTATCCAATACCTAGTTCAATCTCGTTACCGGCAAGTCTCTTTACTCGTTACGTAATGCATCATTCCGTAACTAACTCATTAGCTACATTGCTTGCAAGGCTTATAGTGATGTGCATTACCGAGAGGGCCCAGAGATACCTCTCCGACAATCGGAGTGACAAAACCTAATCTCGAAATACGCCAACCCAACATGTACCTTTGGAGACACCTGTAGTACTCCTTTTATAATCACCCAGTTACGTTGTGACGTTTGGTAGCACCCAAAGTGTTCCTCCGGTAAACGGGAGTTGCATAATCTCATAGTTACAGGAACATGTATAAGTCATGAAGAAAGCAATAGCAACATACTAAACGATCAAGTGCTAGGCTAACGGAATGGGTCATGTCAATCACATCATTCTCCTAATGATGTGATCCCGTTAATCAAATGACAACTCATGTCTATGGCTAGGAAACTTAACCATCTTTGATTCAACGAGCTAGTCAAGTAGAGGCACACTAGTGACACTATGTTTGTCTATGTATTCACACATGTATTATGTTTCCGGTTAATACAATTCTAGCATGAATAATAAACATTTATCATAAAATAAGGAAATAAATAATAACTTTATTATTGCCTCTAGGGCATATTTCCTTCAATGGCGGCCAAGGGAGAGGAGGAAAGGGGTGGCTTGCCCCCCAAGCCAAGGGGGGCGCCCCCTTTTCCCCTTATGGTTTCCTCCTCCCCAAACCCTAGCCGCATGGGCCTAGGTGGGGAGGCGCGCCAGCCCACCAGGCTGGCTCCCTCTCCCACTTAGCCCATGTGGCCCCCCGAGGGGTGGCCCCTCAGTGGACCTCCGGAACTCTCCCGGTGGCCCCGGTACATTACCGTATACCTCGAAACTTTTCGAGTCCGCTTTAACCACTTTCCATATATAAATCTTTACCTCCGGACCATTAGGAACTCCTCGTGAGGTCCGGGATCTCATCCGGGACTCAACAACATTCGGTAATCACATACTTGTCTTCCTATTAACCCTAAGCGTCCACCGAACCTTAAGTGTGTAGACCCTACGGGTTCGGGAGACATGCGAGACATGACCGAGACTACCTCAAGTCAATAACCAACAGCGGGATCTGGATACCCATGTTGGCTCCCACATGCTCCTCGATGTTGTCATCGGATGAACCACGATGTCAAGGGTTCAGCAACCCCGTATTCTATTCCCTTTGTCTTGGCGGTATGTTACTTGTCGAGACTTCGATCGTCGGTATCCCAATACCTCGTTTAGTCTCGTTATCGGCAAGTCACTTTACTCATACCGCAATGCATGATCCCGTGACCAGACACTTGATCACTTTGAGCTCATTATGATGATGCATTACCGAGTGGGCCCAGTGATACCTCTCCGTAATACGGAGTGACAAATCCGATCTCGATCCGTGTCAACCCAATGGTCACTTTCGGAGATACACGTAGTGCACCTTTATAGTCACCCGATTACGTTGTGACGTTTGATACACCCAAAGCACTCCTACGGTATCCGGAATTGCACGATCTCATGGTCTAAGGAAGAGATACTTGACATTGGAAAAGCTCTAGCAAAACGAACTACACGATCTTTGTGCTATGCTTAGGATTGGGTCTTGTCCATCACGTCATTCTCCTAATGACGTGATCCCGTTGTCAATGACATACGATGTACATAGTCATTAAACCATGACTATATGTTGACCAAATAGCTAGTCAACTAGAGGCTTACTAGGGACGTATTGTAGTCTATGTATTCACACGTGTATTACAATTTCCGGATAATACAGTTATAGCATGAATAAAAGACAATTACCATGAATAAGGAAATATAATAATAATGCTTTTATTATTGCCTCTAGGGCATATTTCCAACAGAATGATGTGATTGACTTGACCCATTCCATTAGCTTAGCACTTGATCGTTTAGTATGTTGCTTATGCTTTCTTCATGACTTATACAAAGTTCCTGCAGCTATGAGATTATACAACTCCCGTTTACCGGAGGAACATTTTGTGTGCTACCAAGCGTCACAACGTAATCGGGTGATTATAAAGGTGCTCTACAGATGTCTCCAAAAGTATATGTTGAGTTGGCATGAATCAAGATTAGGTTTTGTCACTCCGATTGTCTGAGAGGTATCTCTGGGCCTTCTCGGTAATACACATCACATAAGCCTTGCAAGCATTGCAACTAATGAGTTAGTTGTGAGATGATGTATTACGGAACGAGTAAAGAGACTTGCCAGAGATTGAACTAGGTATTGGATACCGACGATCGAATCTCGGGCAAGTAACATACCGATGACAAAGGGAACAACGTATGTTGTTATGCGGTCTGACCGATAAAGATCTTCGTAGAAAATGTAGGAACCAATATGGGCATCCAGGTCCCGCTATTGGTTATTGACCGGAGATGTGTCTCGGTCATGTCTACATTGTTCTCGAACCGTAGGGTCCGCACGCTTAAGGTTTCGATGGACGGTTATATTATGAGTTTGTGTATTTTGATGTACCGAAGAAGTTCGGAGTCCCGGATGTGATCACGGACATGACGAGGAGTCTCGAAATGATCGAGACATAAAGATTGATATATTGGACGGCTATATTCGGACATCGGAAAGGTTCCGGAAGTTTCCGGAGAAAGACGGAGTGCCGGAGGGGTTACCGGAACCCCGGGAAGTAATGGGCCTTATTGGGCCAAGAGGGAGAGAGAGGGCTGCGCCAGGAGGTGGCGCGCCCCATGGGGAGTCCGAATTGGACAAGGAGGGGCGGCCCCCTTTCCCTCTCCCTCTCCTCTCTTTCCTTCCCCTTCCTCCTTCCTAGTTGGACTAGGAAAGGGAGTCCTACTCCCACTAGGAGGAGGACTCCCCCTCCCTTGGCGCACCTCCTAGGGCCGGCCGGCCCTCCCCTTGCTCCTTTATATACGGGGCAGGGGCACCCTAGAACACACAAGTTGATCCTTGAGATCGTTCCTTAGCCGTGTGCGGTGCCCCTCCACCATATTCCACCTCGGTCAAATCGTAGCAGTGCTTAGGCGAAGCCATGCGTTGGTAGAACATCAAGATCGTCACCACGCCGTCGTGCTGACGGAACTCTCTCTCCCCGGAGCTTTGCTGGATCGGAGCCCGAGGAGCGTCACCGAGCTGTACATGTGCCAAGAACTCGGAGGTGCCGGAGTAACGGTGCTTGGATCGGTTGGATCGCGAGGAGAACGTACGACTACTTCCTCTACATTGTGATTGCTTCAGCTTCGGTCTACGAGGGTACGTAGACAACACTCTCCCCTCTCGTTGCTATGCATCACCATGATCTTGCGTGTGCGTAGGAAATTTTTTGAAATTACTACGTAACCCAACAGTGGCATCCGAGCCTAGGTTTTTATGGTTTGATGTTTTGCACGAGTAGAACACAAGTGAGTTGTGGGCGATACAAGTCATACCGCCTACCAGCATGTCATACTTTGGTTCAGCGGTATTGTGAGATGAAGCGGCCGGACCGACATTACGCCAGACGCTTACGCGAGACTGGTTTCACCGCTACGAGCACTCGTGCTTAAAGGTGGCTGGCGGGTGTCTATCTCTCTCACTTTAGTTGAACTGAAAAGTGTGGCATACGCCCGGTCCTTGAGAAGGTTAAACGGAGTCTATTTGACGAAGTATCGTTGTGGTCTTGATGCGTAGGTGAGATTGGTTCTTGCTTAAGCCCGTAGCAGCCACGTAAAATTTGCAACAACAAAGTAGAGGACGTCTAACTTGTTTTTGCAGGGCATGTTGTGATGTGATATGGTCAAGACGTGATGCTATATTTTATTGTATGAGATGATCATGTTTTGTAACCGAAGTTATCGGCAATCGGTTGGAGCCATATGGTTGTCGCTTATTGTATGAAATACAACGCATCTGTAATTGCTTTACTTTATCACTAAGCGGTAGCGATAGTCGAGAAGCAATAGATGGCGAAAGCGACAACGATGCTACGATGGAGATCAAGGTGTCGCTACCTGGTGACAATGGTGATCACGACGGTGCCGGAGATGGAGATCACAAGCACAAGATGATGATGGCCATATCATATCACTTATATTGATTGCATGTGATGTTTATCCTTTATGCATCTTATCTTGCTTTGATTGACGGTAGCATTATAAGATGATCTCTCACTAAAAATTATCAAGAAGTGTTCTCCACGAGTATGCACCGTTGCTAAAAGTTCAGTAGTACCCGGACACCACGTGATGATCGGGTGTGATAAGTTCTACGTCCATCTACAACGGGTGCAAGCCAGTTTTGCACACGCAGAATACTCAAGTTAAACTTGACGAGCCTAGCATATGCGAGATATGGCCTCGAACACGGAGACCGAAAGGTCGAGCGTGAATCATATAGTAGATATGATCAACATAGTGATGTTCACCATTGAAAACGACTCCATCTCACGTGATGATCGGTTATGGATTAGTTGATTTGGATCACATAATCACTTAGATGACTAGAGAGATATCTGTCTAAGTGGGAGTTATTTAATATGATTAATTAAAACTTAAATTTATCATGAACTTAGTACCGACGATTATTTTGCTTGTCTATGTTTTTGTAGATAGATGGCTCGTCTTTGTTGTTCCGTTGAATTTTAATGCGTTCCTTGAGAAAGCAAAGTTGAAAGATGATGGTAGCAATTACACGGACTGGGTCCGTAATTTGAGGATTATCCTCATTGCTGCACGGAAGAATTACGCCCCGGAAGCACCGGCTGGTGCCAGTTCGTCAAGAGAGCAACGCCGTAAGTTGTGAACGTCTGGCATAGCAAAGTCGATGACTACTCTATAGTTCAGTGTGCCATGCTTTACGGCTTAGAACCGGGTCTTCAACGACGTTTTGAACGTCATGGAGCATATGAGATGTTCCAAGAGTTGAAGTTAATATTTCAAGCAAATGCCCGGATTGAGAGATATGAAGTCTCCAATAAGTTCTATAGCTGCAAGATGGAGGAGAATAGTTCGTCGGTGAGCACATACTCAAAATGTCCGGTATAATAATCACTTAATTCAGCTGGGAGTTAATCTTCCGGATGATAGTGTCATTGATGTAATTCTCCAATCATCGCCACCAAGCTACAAGAGCTTTGTGATGAACTATAATATGCAAGGGATGACTAAGACAATTCTCGAGCTCTTCGCAATGCTAAAAGTCATGGAGGTAGAAATTAAGAAAGAGCATCAAGTGTTGATGGTCAACAAGACCACTAGTTTCAAGAAAAGGGCAAAGGGAAGAAGAAGGAAACTTCAAAAAGAACAGCAAGAAAGTTGCTGCTCAAGAGAAGAAACCCAAGTCCGGACCTAAGCCTGAAACCGAGTGTTTTTACTGCAAGCAAACCGACACCGGAAGCGGAACTGCCCCAAGTATTTGGCGGATAAGAAGGATGGCAAGGTGAACAAAGGTATATGTGATATACATGTTATTGATGTGTACCTTACTAGAGCTCGTAGTAGCACTGGTATTTGATACTGGTTACATTGCTAATATTTGCAACTCGAAGCAGGGGACTACGGAATAGACGAGCAATCGGCAAAGGACGAGGTGACGATGCGCGTGGGAAAGCGGTTCCAAAGTCAATGTGATCGCGGTCGGCACACTACCTCTACATCTACCTTCGGGATTAGTTTTAGACCTAAATAATTGTTATTTGGTGCCGCGTTGAGCATGAACATTATATCCGGATCTTGTTTGATGCGAGACGGTTATTCATTTAAATCGAGAGAATAATGGTTGTTCTATTTATATGAGTAATATCTTTTATGGTCATGCACCCTTGAAGAATGGTCTATTCTTGTTGAATCTCGATAGTAGTGATACACATATTCATAATGTCGAAGCCAAAAGATGCAGAGTTGATAATGATAGTGCAACTTATTTGTGTAATCGCCGTTTAGGTCATATCGGTGTAAACGCATGAAGAAACTCCATACAGATGGACTTTTGGAATCACTTGATTATGAATCACTTGGTACTTGCGAACCGTGCCTCATGGGCAAGATGACTAAAACACCGTTCTCCGGTTGTATGGAGAGAGCATCGATTTATTGGAAATCATACATACAGATGTATGTGGTCCGATGAATGTTGAAGCTCGTGGCGGATATCGTTATTTTCTCACCTTCACAGATGATTTAAGCAGATACGGGTATATCTACTTGATGAAACATAAATCTGAAACATTTGAAAAGTTCAAAGAATTTCAGAGTGAAGTTGAAAATCATCGTAACAAGAAAATAAAGTTTCTACGATCTGATCGTGGAGGAGAATATTTGAGTTACGAGTTTGGTCTACATTTGAAGCAATGCGGAATAGTATAGCAACTCACGCCACCGGAACACCACAGCGTAATGGTGTGTCCGAACGTCAGAATCGTGACTTTACTAGATATGGTGCGATCTATGATGTCTATTTCCGATTTACCGCTATCGCTTTTGGGGTTATGCTTTAGAGACGGCCGCATTCACGTTAAATAGGACACCGTCAAAATCCGTTGAGACGACACCTTATGAACTATGGTTTAGCAAGAAACCAAAGTTGTCGCTTCGAAAGTTTGGGGTTGCGATGCTTATGTGAAAAAAACTTCAACCTGATAAGCTTGAACCCAAATCGGAAAAATGTGTCTTCATAGGATACCCAAAGGAGACAATTGGGTATACCTTCTATCACAGATCCGAAGGCAAGACATTCGTTGCTAAGAATGGATCCTTTCTAGAGAAGGAGTTTCTCTCGAAAGAAGTGAGTGGGAGGAAAGTGGAACTTGATGAGGTAATAGTACCAGCTCCCTTATTGGAAAGTAGTTCATCACGTAAATCGGTTTCGTGACACCTACACCGCTTAGCGAGGAAGATAATGATAATGATCATGAAACTTCAGATCAAGTTGTCACCGAACTCAGAGATCAACCAGAATAAAATCCACACCAGAGTGGTACGGTAATCCTATTCTGGAAGTCATGATACTAGATCATGGTGAACCTACGAACTATGAAGAAGCGATTGTGAGCCCAGATTCCACAAAATGGCTTGAAGCCATGAAATCTGAGATGGGATCCATGTATGAGAACAAAGTATGGACTTTGGTTGACTTGCCCGATGATCGGCAAGCCATTGAAAATAAATGGATCTTTAAGAAGAAGACTGACGCTGATGGTAATATAACTATCTATAAAGCTCGACTTGTTGCGTAAAGGTTTTCGACAAGTTCAAGGGGTTGACTACGATGAGACTTTCTCACCCGTAGCGATGCTTAAGTCTGTCCGAATCATGTTAGCAATTGCCGCATTTTATGATTATGAAATTTGGCAAATGGATGTAAAACTGCATTCTTGAATGGATTTCTAGAAGAAGAGTTGTATATGATGCAACCAGAAGGTTTTGTTGATCCAAAAGGCGCTAACAAAGTGTGCAAGCTCCAATGATCAATTTATGGTGCAGTGCAAGCCTCTCGGAGTTAGAATAAACGCTTTGATAGTGTGATCAAAGCAAATGGTTTTATCTGAGACTTTTGGAGAAGCCTGTATTTACAAGAAAGTGAGTGGGAGCTCTGTAGCATTTCTAATATTATATGTGGACGACATATTGTTAATTGGAAATGATATAGAATTTCTGGATAGCATAAAAGGATACTTGAATAAAAGTTTTTCAATGAAAGACCTCGGTGAAGCTGCTTACATATTGGGCATCAAGATCTATAGAGATAGATCAAGACGCTTAATTGGACTTTCACAAAGCACATACCTTGATAAAGTTTTGAAAAAGTTCAAAATGGATCGAGCAAAGAAAGGACTTTTACCTGTGCTACAAGGTATGAAATTGAGTCGACTCAATGCCCGACCACGCAGAAGATAGAGAGAAAATGAAAAATGTTCCCTATGCTTCAGCCATAGGCTCTATCATGTATGCAATGCTGTGTACCAGACTGACGTATGCTTAGCAATAAGCTTGGCAGGAAGGTACCAAAGTAATCCAGAGTGGATCATCGGACAACGGTCAAGAACATCCTGAAATACACGAAAAGGACTAAGGATATGTTTCTCGTATATGGAGGTGACAAAGAGCTAATCATAAATGGTTACGTCGATGCAAGCTTTGACACCGATCCGGACGATTCTAAATCGCAAACCGGATAATGATTTTTATTAAACGGTGGAGCTGTCGGTTAGTGCAGTTCTAAACAAAGCGCCGTGGCGGGATCTACATGTGAAGCGGAGTATATAGCTGCTTCGAAGCAGCAAATGAAGGAGTCTGGATGAAAGAGTTCATTTCCGATCTAGGTGTCATACCTAGTGCATCGGGACCAATGAAGATCTTACGTGACAATCTTGGTGCAATTGCCTTGGCAAAGGAATCCAGATTTCACAAGAGGACCAAGCATATCAAGAGACGCTTCAATTCCATTCGGGACCAAGTCCAAGTGGGAGACATAGAGATTTGCAAGATACATATGGATCTGAATGTTGCAGACCCATTGACTAAGCCTCTTCCACGAGCAAAACATGATCAGCACCAAGACTCCATGGGTGTTAGAATCATTACTGTATAAACTAGATTATTGACTCTAGTGCAAGTGGGAGACTGAAGGAAATATGCCCTAGAGGCAATAATAAAGTTATTATTTATTTCCTTATATCATGATAAATGTTTATTATTCATGCTAGAATTGTATTAACCGGAAACATAATACATGTGTGAATACATAGACAAACAGAGTGTCACTAGTATGCCTCTATTTTACTAGCTCGTTAAATCAAAGATGGTTATGTTTCCTAACCATAGACATGAGTTGTCATTTGATTAACGAGATCATATCATTAGGAGAATGATGTGATTGACTTGACCCATTCCATTAGCTTAGCACTTGATCGCTTAGTATGTTGCTTATGCTTTCTTCATGACTTATACAAAGTTCCTGCAGCTATGAGATTATACAACTCCCGCTTACGGAGGAACATTTTGTGTGCTACCAAGCGTCACAACGTAATCGGGTGATTATAAAGGTGCTCTGATGTCTCCAAAAGTATATGTTGAGTTGGCATGAATCAAGATTAGGTTTTGTCACTCCGATTGCTCGGAGAGGTATCTCTGGGCCTTCTCGGTAATACACATCACATAAGCCTTGTAAGCATTGCAACTAATGAGTTAGTTGTGAGATGATGTATTACGAACGAGTAAAGAGACTTGCCAAGAACGAGATTGAACTAGGTATTGGATACCGACGATCGAATCTCGGCAAGTAACATACCGATGACAAAGGGAACAACGTATGTTGTTATGCGGTCTCGACCGATAAAGATCTTCAGAGAAAATGTAGGAACCAATATGGGCATCCAGGTCCCGCTATTGGTTATTGACCGGAGATGTGTCTCGGTCATGTCTACATTGTTCTCGAACCGTAGGGTCCGCACGCTTAAGGTTTCGATGACGGTTATATTATGAGTTTGTGTATTTTGATGTACCGAAGAAGTTCGGAGTCCCGGATGTGATCACGGACATGACGAGGAGTCTCGAAATGGTCGAGACATAAAGATTGATATATTGGACGGCTATATTCGGACACCGGAAAGGTTCCGGAAGTTTCCGGAGAAAGACGGAGTGCCGGAGGGGTTACGGAACCCCTGGGAAGTAATGGGCCTTATTGGGCCAAGAGGGGAGAGAGAGGCTGCGCCAGGGAGGTGGCGCCCCCCCCATGGGGAGTCCGAATTGGACAAGGAGGGGGGGGCGCGGCCCCCGTTCCGTGTTGCTCGGGCTCTCCGGCCGTCCCCCTTCCTCCTTCCTAGTTGGACTAGGAAAGGGGAGTCCTACTCCCACTAGGAGGAGGACTCCCCCTCCCTTGGCGCACCTCCTAGGGCCGGCCGCCCCACCCCCTAGCTCATATTTAAAACGGGGCAGGGGGGCACCCTAGAACACACAAGTTGATCCTTGAGATCGTTCCTCAGCCGTGTGCGGTGCCCCCCTCCACCATATTCCACCTCGGTCAAATCGTAGCAGTGCTTAGGCGAAGCCCTGCGTTGGTAGAACATCAAGATCGTCACCACGCCCGTCGTCTTGTGAAACTCTCTCTCCCGGAGCTTTGCTGGATCGGAGCCCGAGGAGCGTCACCGAGCTGTACGTGTGCCAAGAACTCGGAGGTGCCGGAGTAACGGTGCTTGGATCGGTTGGATCGCGAGGAGAACGTACGACTACTTCCTCTACGTTGTGATTGCTTCCGCTTCGGTCTACGAGGGTACGTAGACAACACTCTCCCCTCTCGTTGCTATGCATCACCATGATCTTGCGTGTGCGTAGGAAATTTTTTGAAATTACTACGTAACCCAACACCATGATCATCATCGTCACCGGCATGACACAATGATCGCCATCATCATGATCTCCATCATCGTGTCTCCATGAAGTTGTCTCGCCAACTATTACTTCTACTACTATGGCTAACAGCTTAGCAATAAAGTAAAGTAATTACATGGCGTTGTTCAATGACACGCGGGTCATACAATAAATCAAGACAACTCCTATGGCTCATGCCGGTTGTCATACTCATCGACATGCAAGTCGTGATTCCTATTACAAGAACATGATCAATCTCATACATCACATATCATTAATCACATTCTTTTGGCCATATCACATCACATAGCATACCCTGCAAAAACAAGTTAGACGTCCTCTAATTGTTGTTTGCATGTTTTACGTGGCTGCTATGGGTTTCTAGCAAGAACGTTTCTTACCCACGCAAAACCACAACGTGATATGCCAATTGCTATTTACCCTTCATAAGGACCATTTTCATCGAATCCGTTCCGACTAAAGTGGAGAGATCGGCACCCGCTAGACACCTTATGCACCAAGTGCATGTCACCGGTGGAACTTGTCTCACGTAAGTGTACGTGTAAGGTCGGTCCGGGCCGCTTCATCCCACAATACCGTCGAAACGAGATTGGACTAGTAACGGTAAGCATATTGAACAAAATCAATGCCCACAACTACTTTGTGTTTTACTCGTGCAAAGAATCTACGCAATAGACCTAGCTCTGATACCACTGTTGGAGAACGTAGCAGAAATTCAAAATTTTCCTACGTGTCACCAAGATCTATCTATGGAGAAACCTGCAACGAGGGGAAGGAGAGTGCATCTACATACCCTTGTAGATCGCTAAGCGAAAGCGTTCAAGAGAACGGGGTTGAAGGAGTCGTACTCGTCGTGATCTAAATCACCGGAGATCCTAGTGCCGAAAGGACGGCACCTCTGCGTTCAACACACGTACAGCCCGGTGACGTCTCCCACGCCTTGATCCAGCAAGGAGAGAGGGAGAGGTTGGGGAAGACTCCGTCCAGCAGCAGCACGACGGCGTGGTGGTGGTGGAGGAGCGTGGCAATCTGCAGGCTTCGCCAAGCACCGCGAGAGAGGAGGAGTACTTGGGAGAGGGAGGGCTGCGCCGAGAACTTGGGTGCGGCTGCCTCCCACCCTCCACTATTTATAGGTGGGGGAGAGGGGCGGCCCCCTAGATCTCATCTAGGGTTGGGGGCGGCAGCCAAGGGGAGGAGTGCCTCCCAAGTCAAGTGGAGGCCCTCCCTTAGGATTTCCCTCTCCCATGCGCATGGGCCTTGGGGGCTGGTGCCTGGCCCATTAAGGCTAGGGCGCCCCTACAGCCCATGCTGCTGTATTGAACGTGGTGGATCAATTTCCGGACCTCCGGACCCCTCCGGAATCCTCCAGAACCTTCTGGAAGCTTCCCGGTACAATATCGGAAAAAACCCGAACTTTTCCCAAAACCCGAACAACAACTTTCCATATATAAATCTTTACCTCCGGACCATTCCAAAACTCCTCGTGACGTCCGGGATCTCATCCGGGACTCCGAACAACATTCGGTAACCACATACAAACTTCCTTTATAACCCTAGCGTCATCGAACCTTAAGTGTGTAGACCCTACGGGTCCGGGAACCATGTAGACATGACCTAGATGTTCTCCGGCCAATAACCAACAGCGGGATCTGGATACCCATGTTGGCTCCCACATGTTTCACGATGATCTCATGGATGAACCACGATGTCCAGGACTCAATCGATCCTGTATACAATTCCCTTTGTCTCACGGTATTGTACTTGCCCGAGATTCGATCGTCGGTATACCGATACCTTGTTCAATCTCGTTACCGGCAAGTCTCTTTACTCGTTCCGTAACACATCATCCCGCGATCAACTCTTTGATCACATTGTGCACATTATGATGATGTCCTACCGAGTGAGCCGGAGATACCTCTCCGTCACACGAAGTGACAAATCGATCTCGATTCGTGCCAACCCAATGACACTTTCGGAGATACCGTAGTGCACCTTTATAGCCACCCGATTACGTTGTGGACGTTTGGTACACCCAAAGCATTCCTACGGCATCCGGGAGTTGCACAATCTCATGGTCTAAGGAAATGATACTTGACATTAGAAAAGCTTTAGCATACGAACTACGATCTTTGTGCTAGGCTTAGGATTGGATCTTGTCCATCACATCATTCTCCAAATGATGTGATCCCGTTATCAACGACATCCAATGTCCATGGTCGAAACCGTAACCATCTGTTGATCAACGAGCTAGTCAACTAGAGGCTTACTAGGGACATGGTGTTTTTTATGTACTCACACATGTATCTGAGTTTCCTATCAATACAATTATAGCATGGGTAATAAACGATTATCATGAACAAGGAAATAAAATAATAACTAATTTATTATTGCCTCTAGGGCATATTTCCAACAGGTTAAAATAGCAAACTTGACAAATCACCGTTGTGGTTTTTTTTGCCGTAGGTAAGAACGGTTCTTGCTAGAAGCCCGTAGCAGCCACGTAAAACTTGCAACAACAAAGTAGAGGACGTCTAACTTGTTTTTGCAGGGTATGTTGTGATGTGATATGGTCAAGACATGATGTGATATACGTTATTGTATGAGATGATCATGTTTTGTAATTTATCGGCAATCGGCGGGAGCCTTATGGTTGTATCATTATTGTATGAAATACAAATGCCATGTAATTGCTTTACTTTATTGCTATGTGTTAGCAATAGTTGTAGAAGCAACAGGTTGCGAGACGACCACGACGCAACGATGGAGATCAAGGTGTCAAGCCGGTGACGATGAAGATCGTGACGATGCTTTGCAGATGGAGATCAAAAGCACGAGATGATGATGGCCATATCATGTCACATATTTTGATTGCATGTGATGTGTATCTTATTTTTCTTAGAACGACGGTAGCATTATAAGATGACCCCTTCACTAAATTTTAAGATATAAGTGTTCTCCCCGAGTATGCACCGTTGCGAAAATTCGTCGTTTCAAGACACCACGTGATGATTGGGTGTGATGGACTCTAGGTTCACATACAACGGGTGTAAGACAGTTTTGCACATGCAGAATACTTGGGTTACACTTAACGAGCCTAGCATGTACAGACATGGCCTCGGAACACTGGAGACCGAAAGGTCGAACATGAGTCATATAGTAGATATGATCAACATAGTGATGTTCACCATTGACGACTACCCCATCTCACGTGATGATCGGACATGGGTTAGTTGATTTGGATCACGTATCACTTAGATAACTTGAGGGATGTTTATTTAAGTGGGAGTTCATTAGTAATTCGATTAATTGAACTTAAATTTATCATGAACGTTTGACAAGCTCTACCTGATGATTACTAGATAGTTTAGTGCTCCATGCTTTATGGCTTATAATCAAGGCTCCAAAGATGTTTTGAACGCCAAGGAACATATGAGATGTTCCAAGAGCTGAAATTGGTATTTTAGTTTCATGCCCATGTTGAGAGGTATGAGACCTCTGACAAGTACTTTGCCTACAAGATGGAGGAGAATAGCTCAGCCAGTGAGCTTGTGCTCAGAATGTCTGGGTACTACAGTCACCTGAATCAAGTGGGATTTAATCTTCCAGATAAGATAGTGATTTACAGAATTCTCCAGTCACTATCACCAAGCTACTAGAGCTTCATGATGAACTATAATATGCAAGTAATAACTAAAACAATTTCTGATCTCTTCGCGATACTGAAATCGGCAGAGGTAGAAATCAAGAATGAGCATTAAAGTATTGATGGTTAATAAGACCACTAGTTTCAAGAAAAAGGGCAAGGAAAAGAAAGGGAACTTCAAGAAGAATGGGAAGCAAGTTGCCGCTCCCGTGAAGAAGCCCAAAGCTGGACCCAAGCCTGAAACTGCGTGCTTCTACTACAAAGGGAATGGTCACTGGACGCGGGACTGCCCCAAATACTTGGCGAATAAGAAGGATGGCAAAGTGAACAAAAGTATTGATACGTCTCCAACGTATCTATAATTTTATGAAGTATTCATACTATTATATATTTTTTTGGATGTTTATGGGCTTTACTAAAGACTTTTATATTATTTTTGGGACTAACCTATTAACCGGAGGCCCAACCCAAATTGCTGTTTTCTTGCCTATTTCAGTGTTTCGAAGAAAAGGAATATCAAACGGAGTCCAAACGGAATGAAACCTTCGGGAGAGTTATTTATTGAACGGAAGCAATCCAGGAGACTTGGAGTAGACGTCAGGGAAGCTTCGAGGTGGCCACGAGGCAGGGAGGCGCGCCTGCCCCCTGGGCGCGCCCCCACCCTTGTGGGCCCCTCGTGGCTCCCCTGACCGACTTCTTTCGCCTATATATATATATTCATATACCCTAGAAACATCGGGGAGCACAATAGATCGGGAGTTCCACCACCGCAAGCCTTTGTAGCCACAAAAAACCAATCGGGACCCTGTTCCGGCACCCTGCCGGAGGGGGGGAACCCTCATCGATGGCCATCTTGATCATCGCGGCGCTCTCCATGACGAGGAGTGAGTAGTTCACCCTCGAGGCTGAGGGTACGTACCAGTAGCTATGTGTTTGATCTCTCTCTCTCTCGTGTTCTTGATGTGGTACAATCTTGATGTATCGCGATATCGCGAGCTTTGCTATTATAGTTGGATCTTATGATGTTTCTACCCCTCTACTCTCTTGTAATGGATTGAGTTTTCCGTTTGAAGTTATCTTATCGGATTGAGTCTTTAAGGATTTGAGAACACTTGATGTATGTCTTGCATGTGCTTATCCGTGGTGACAATGGGATATTCACGTGATCTACTTGATGTATGTTTTGGTGATCAACTTGCGGGTTCAGTGACCTTGTGAACTTATGCATAGGGGTTGGCACACGTTTTCGTCTTGACCCTCCGATATAAACTTTGGGGCACTCTTTGAAGTTCTTTGTGTTGGTTGAATAGATGAATCTGAGATTGTGTGATACGTATCGTATAATCATACCCACGGATACTTGAGGTGACATTGGAGTATCTAGGTGACATTAGGGTTTTGGTTGATATGTGTCTTAAGGTGTTATTCTAGTACGAACTCTTGAATAGATCGATCCGAAAGAATAACTTTGAGGTGGTTTCGTACCCTACAATAATCTCTTAAATACATTCTCCGCTATTAGTGACTTTGGAGTGACTCTTTGTTGCATGTTGAGGGATAGTTATATGATCCAATTATGTTATTATTGTTGAGAGAACTTGCACTAGTGAAAGTATGAACCCTAGGCCTTGTTTCCTAGCATTGCAATACCGTTTGTGCTCACTTTTATCATTAGTTACCTTGCTGTTTTTGTATTTTCAGATTACAAAAACCTATATCTACCATCCATCTTGCACTCGTATCACCATCTCTTCGCCGAACTAGTGCACCTATACAATTTACCATTGTATTGGGTGTGTTGGGAACACAAGAGACTCTTTGTTATTTGGTTGCAGGGTTGTTTGAGAGAGACCATCTTCAACCTACACCTCCCATGGATTGATAAACCTTAGGTCATCCAATTGAGGGAAATTTGCTACTGTCCTACAAACCTCTGCACTTGGAGGCCCAACAATGTCTACAAGAAGAAGGTTGCGTAGTAGACATCAGGTATATTTGATATACATGTTATTTATGTGTACCTTACTAGTATTCATAGTAGCCCCTGGGTATTTGATACTGGTTCAGTTTCTAAGATTAGTAACTCGAAACAGGAGTTGCAAAATAAACGGAGACTAGTTAAGGGCGAGGTGACGATGTGTGTTGGAAGTGTTTCCAAGATTGATATGATCACCATCGCACACTCCCTCTACCTTTGGGATTAGTGTTGAGCCTAAATAAATGTTATTTGGTGTTTGCGTTGAGCATGAACATGATTAGATCGTGTTTATTGCAATACGATTATTCATTAAGTTAGAGAATAATTGTTGTTCTATTTACATGAATAAAACCTTCTATGGTCATACACCCAATGTAAATGGTTTATTGAATCTCGATCGTAGTGATACACATATTCTTAATATTGATGACAAAAGATGCAAAGTTGATAATTATAGTGCAACATACTTGTGGCACTGCCATTTAGGTCATATTGGTGTAAAGCGCATGAAGAAACTCCATTGGATGGACTTTTGGAATAACCTGATTATGAATCATTTGATACTCGCGAACCATGCCTCATGGGCAAGATGACTAAAATTCCATTCTCCGGAACAATGGAGCGAGCTAATAACTTATTGGAAATAATACATACTGATGTATGCGGTCCGATGAGTGTTGAAGCACGTGGCTGGTATCATTATTTTCTGACCTTCAGAGATGATTTGAGTAGGTATGGGTATATCTATTTGATGAAACACAAGTCTGAAACATTTGAAAAGTTCAATGAAATTCAGGGTGAAGTAGAGAATCATCGTAACAAGAAATAAAGTTTCTACGATCTGATCGCGGAGGCGAAAATTTGAGTTACGAGTTTGGCCTTCATTTAAAACAATGTGGAATTGTTTCATAACTCACGCCACCTGCAACACCACAGCGTAATGGTGTGTCTGAAGTCATAACCATACTTTATTAGATATGGTGCATTATATGATGTCTCTTACCGATTTACCACTATTGTTTTGGGATTATGCATTAGAGACATCCGCATTCACGTTAATAGGGCACCGTCTAAATCCGTTGAGACGACACCGTATGAACTGTGGTTTGGCTAGAAACCTAAGTCGTTTCTTAAAAGTTTGGGGATGCGACGCTTATGTCAAAAGGCTGATAAGCTTGAACCCAAAGCAGAGAAGTGCATCTTCATAGGATACCCGAAAGAAACATTGGGTATACCTTCTACCACAGATCCGAAGGCAAAATCTTTGTTGCTAAGAATGGGTCCTTTCTAGAGAAGGAGTTTCTCTCGAAAGAAGTGAGTGGGAGGAAAGTAGAACTTGATGAGGTAATTGTACCTTCTCTCGAATTGGAAAGTAGCACATCATAGAAAACTGTTCCCATGATGCCTACACCAATCAGAGAGGAAGCAAATGATAATGATCATGAAACTTCATATCAAGTTACTCTGAGAACCTCGTGGGTCGACTCAGGCACGATCCGCACTAGAGTGGTACGGTAATCCTGTTCTGGAAGTCATGTTACTAGACCAAGGCGAACCTACGAACTATGAAGAAGCTATGATGAGCCCAGATTTTGATAAATGTCTTGAGGCCATGAACTCTGAGATAGGATCCATGTTTGAGAACAAAGTATGGACTTTGGTGGACTTGCTCGATGATCGGCAAGCCATTGAGAATAAATGGATCTTCAAGAAGAAGACTGACGCTGATGGTAGTGTCACCATCTACAAAGCTCGACTTGTCACAAAAGGTTTTCGACAAGTTCAAGGGTTTGACCACGATGAGACCTTCTCACCCTCGCTATGCTTAAGTCAATCCTAATCATGTTAGCAATTGCCGCATTTTATAATTATGAAATTTGGCGAATGGACGTCAAAACTGCATTCTGATACGTCCATTTTGCATCATTTTTTCCTACTATTATTTATGATGTTTTTATCCATAATAATGCTTTTTGGAGTAATTATAATGCGTTTTATCTCATAATTTGCAAGGTACACACCAAGAGGGAGAATTAAATTTGGAAATACGGACACAGAAAAAGCTACGTCAGACCACCTATTACGCATGACTCCAAACAAGCTGAAACTTCACGTAGAATTTTTGTGGAATATTTGAAGAATATTGAAGCAAATAAGTACCAGAGGGGGCCCACCAGGTGCGCACAACCCACGTGGGCGCGCCCGGGAGCCCATGCGCGCCCTGGTGGGTTATGCTCACCCAGGCCCACCTCCGATGCCCATCTTCTGGTATATAAGTCATTTTGACCTAGAAAAAATGAAGAGAAGACTTTAGCACCCCCGTCTCGAGGTGGAACTTGGGCAGGAGCACTTTTGCCCTCCGGTGGAGCGATTCCGCCTGGGGAACTTCCCTCCCGGAGGGGGAAATCATCATCATCATCATCACCAACAACTCTCCCATCTTGGGGAGGGCAATCTCTATCAACATCTTCAACAGCACCATCTCATCTCAAACCCTAGTTCAGCTCTTGTTTTCAATCTTGTTACCGGAACTATAGATTGGTGATTGTGGGTGACTAGTAGTGTTGATTACATCTTGTAGTTGATTACTATATGGTTTATTTGGTGAAGATTATATGTTCATATCCAATATGCTATTTAATACCCTACGATCTTGAGCATGATTATCATTTGTGAGTAGTTACTTTTGTTCTCGAGGTCACGGGAGAAATCATGTTGCAAGTAATCATGTGAACTTGATATGTGTTCGATATTTTGATAGTATGTATGTTGTGATTCCCTTAGTGGTGTCATGTGAACGTCGACTACATGACACTTCACCATATTTGGGCCTAAGGGAATGCATTGTGGAGTAGCAATTAGATGATGGGTTGCGAGAGTGACAGAAGCTTAAACCCCAGTTTATGCGTTATTCCATAAGGGACCGATTGGATCCAAAAGTTTAATGCTATGGTTAGAATTTATTCTTAATATTTTTCTCGTAGTTGTGGATGCTTGCGGGAGGGTTAATCATAAGTAGGAGGTTTGTTCAAGTAAGAATAGCACCTAAGCACCGGTCCACCCACATATCAAATTATCAAGGTAGCGAACACAAATCAAACCAACATGATGAAAGTGACTAGATGAAATACCCGTGTGCCCTCAAGAACGTTTTGGTTATCATTAGAGACCGTTTTGGCCAGTCCTTTGCCTCGAAAGGATTGGGCAACCTTGCTGCACTTTTGTTACTACTATCGTTACTTGCTCGTTACAAATTATCTTGCTATCAAACTACTACGCTACTTACAATTTCAGCACTTGCAGAAAACCACTTGTCATTTCCTTCTGTTCCTCGTTGGGTTCGACACTCTTACTTATCGAAAAGAGCTAAAATTGATCCCCTATACTTGTGGGTCATCACATTCCTTAATGGATTTCTTAAAGAATAGTTGTATATGATGCAACCAGAAGGTTTTGTCGATCCTAAAGGTGCTAACAAAGTGTGCAAGCTCCAGTGATCCATATATGGACTGGTGCAATCATCTCGGAGTAGGAATATACACTTTGATGAGGTGATCAAAGCATATGGTTTTATACAGACTTACGGTGAAGCCTGTATTTACAAGAAAGTGAGTGGGAGCTCTGTAGCATTTCTGGTATTATATGTAGATGACATATTATTGATTGGAAATGATATAGAAGTTCTGGATAGCATAAAAGGATACTTGAACAGGAATTTTTCAATGAAATACCTCGGTGAAGCTGCTTATATATTGGGCATCATGATCTATAGGGATAGATCAACATGCTTAATAGGACTTTCACAAAGTACATACCTTAGCAAAATTTTGAAGAAGTTCAAAATAGATCAGTCAAAGAAAGAGTTCTTGCATGTGTTACAAGGTGTCAAGTTGAGTAAGACTCAAAGCCCGACCATGGCAGAAGATAGAGAAAGAATGAAAATCATTGCCTATTCCTCAGCCATAGGTTCTATAAAGTATGCCATGGTGTGCACCAGACCTGTTGTGTGCATTGTCATGAATTTGGCAAGGGGGTACGATAGTGATCCAGGAGTGGATCACTGGACAGCGGTCAAAGTTATCCTTAGCTACCTAAGAGGACTAAGGAAATGTTTCTCAGTTATGGAGGTGATAGAGAGTTCGTCGTAAAGAGTTACGTCGATGCAAGCTTTGACACCGATTTGGATGACTCTGAGTCTCAATCTGGATACGTATTGAAAGTGGGAGCAATTATCTAGAGTAGCTCCATGCAGAGCATTGTAGACATAGAAATTTGCAAAATACATACGGATCTAAATGTGGCAGACCCATTTACTAAACCTATCTCACAGGCAAAACATGATCACACCTTAGTACTCTTTGGGTGTTAATCACATGGCGATTTGATCTAGATTATTGACTCTAGTGCAAGTGGGAGACTGAAGGAAATATGCCCTAGAGGCAATAATAAAGTTGTTATTTTATATTTCCTTATTCATGATATAGGTTTATTATTCATGCTAGAATTGTATTGATCGGAAACCTAAATACATGTGTGAATACATAAACAAGTACCGTGTCCCTAGTAAGCCTCTACTAGACTAGCTCGATGATCAAAGATGGTTAAGGTTTCCTAACCATAGACATGTGTTGTCATTTGATAACGGGATCACATCATTAGGAGAATGATGTGATGGACAAGACCCATCCGTTATCTTAGCATAATGATCGTTCAGTTTTGCTATTGCTTTCTTCATGTCAAATACATATTCCTTCGACTATGAGATTATGCAACTCCCGGATACCGGAGGAATACCTTGTGTGCTATCAAACGTCACAACGTAACTAGGTGATCATAAAGATGCTATACAGGTATCTCCAAAGGTGTTTGTTGCGTTGGCATAGATCGAGATTGGGATTTGTCACTCCGAGTATCAGAGAGGTATCTCTGGGCCCTCTCGGTAATACACATCATAAGAAGCCTTGCAAGCAAAGTGACTAAGGAGTTAGTTGCAAGATGAAGTATTACGGAACGAGTAAAGAGACTTGCTTGTAACGAGATTGAAATAGGTATGAAGATACCGACGATCGAATCTCGGGCAAGTAACATACCGACAGACAAAGGGAATTACGTACATTGTCATAAAGGTTCGACCGATAAAGATCTTCGTGGAATATGTAGGAACCAATATGGGCATCCAGGTCCCGCTATTGGTTATTGACCGGAGAAGAGTCTCGGTCATATGAGTTATGTATGTTGGTGACCAAGTGTTGTTCGGAGTCCCGGATGAGATCACGGACATGAGGAGGAGCTCCGGAATGGTCCGAAGGTAAATATTGATATATGGGATAATAGTTTTTGATCTTCGAAAAGGTTTCGGAATTCACCGGAAGGGGTTTCGGATGTTTCCCGAAATGTTTAGGTACGGGAACACTTTATTTGAGCCAAAGGGGAAAACCCACGAGGCTTTTGGAAAGTGCAAAAGGGAGTTTTGTAGAGACCAGAGGCCAGATGCTAGGGACCCTGGCGTCTGGGTCCAGACGTCGGGAACCCTGGCGTCTAGCCCTGGAGTCTGAGAAGGACTCTTGCCTTTCAGGCAAAACCAACTTTGAGGAGGCTTTTACTCCAAGTTTCGGCCTCAGGGCTCAACATACAAATAGAGAGGCAGGCCTAGCACCCAAGACACATCAAGATTCACCAAGACATGTGCCGGCAACCCTGTCCCCTCTAGTTTATCCTCTGCCATAGTTTCCATAGTGCTTAGGCGAAGCCTTGCGGAGATTGTTCTTCACCACCATCGTCACCACGCCGCGGTGCTGCTGTAACTCATCTACTACTTGGTCTCTCTTGCTGGATCAAGAAGGCGAGGACGTCATCGAGCTGAACGTGTGTTGAACACGGAAGTGCCATACGTTTGGTACTTGATCAGGACGGATCATGAAGGTGTACGACTACATCAACCGTGTTGATAAACGCTTCCGCTTAGCGATCTTCAAGGATATGAAGATGCTCTCCCCTCTTGTAGCTACGCATCTCCATGGATAGATCTTGCGTGTGCGTAGATTTTTTTTTGTTTTCCATGCAACGTTTCCCAACACTCTGGTGTCCCCAACACACCAAATACAATGGTAAATTGTATAGGTGCACTAGTTCGGCGAAAATATGGTGATAATAGCGGAGTAATGATAGTAGATATTGATTTTTGTGATAGGAACAATAAGAAACAACAATGTAGCAAGGAACAAAAGTGAGCACAAACAGTATTGCAATGCTTGAAAATGAGGCCTAGGGTCCATACTTTCGCTACTGTATTCTCTCAACAGTGCTAATCTAATTGGATCATATAACCATCCCTCAAAGTGCGATGAAGATCACTCAAAAGTTCTTATCTAGCGGAGAACATAAGAAAAAATTGTTTGTAGAGAAACAATGCAGGATTTGTGATTCACGCCACACCTGGGGCGGCCCTTGTATTCACAATATATAGGATTACATGCCTTGGTAATCAAGGTGAATCAAAGCAAATCCTCAACCGAATCATACAACAATATTCGGTGGGATATTGTGGTAGTTTCCTATTACAAGAAATACAGACAAAAGAAATGCTTTAACATCCCCCCTCAGCTTGTGCGTCGTACGGAAACAAGCATAAGCTGGAACGAAACTCAGCTGTGAGGGCGATCCTTTTGTCATGATGTCAACGTACTGATGCGAGGATGGCACATGAAGGACCCGGACCTCCCAAGCAACACCTTCTCCCGAACGAAGTGGATATCAATCTCAATGTGCTTGGTACGACGATGCTGGACCGGATTAGAGGCCATGTAGACAGTACTAACGTTGTCACAGAAGACAACAATGGCAGACGTCAGAGGGTGATGGAGCTCCCCAAGGAGCTGACGGATCCAACAACACTTAGCAACAACATGAGCAACGACGCGATACTCCGCCTCGACACTGGAACGAGACACAGTAGTCTGACATTTAAATGACCAAGAGACATGGTTGTCACCAAGATAGACGTAGTAGCCGGACGTAGAACGTTGAGTGTCAGGGCACCCAGCCCAATCTGCGTCAGAGTATGCAGTAAGTGCCGCGGAGGAGGATCTCGAGAGGTGCAAGCTGAGGTCTAGGGTGCCCTTTATGTACCGGGGAATGCGCTTAACCAACTGCATATGAGGCTCTCTGGCGCATGCATGTATAAACAGGCCTGCTGAACAGCATGCGCGATATCCGGTCGCGTGAGCGTGAAATACTGTAAGGAGCCAACGTAGCTCCGATACTCGATGGGATCGGAGAGAAGAGGACCATCCTGAGCTCAAAGCTTGCACTTAGTGTCAATCAGAGTGGCAGAGGGGTGACACTCAACCATGCCAGCGCGGTGAAGTAGCTCCAAGGCATACTGACGCTAAAAGAGAACCATGCCCAAGGATGTCCGAGTGACGGAGGTGCCAAGGAAGAACGCACCAAGGTCCGTCATGGCGAACTCGGAGTGGAGCTGTTGTGTGAGGTGACATAATAGTTGATCTGTCGAGGCAGTGAGGACAATGTCGTCCACATACAATAGGAGATAAGCAAGGTCCATGCCGCGCCTGTAGATGAAGAGGGACACATCTGACTTGGAGGCGACAAAGCCAAGCCGATGGGCAAACAGGGCGAACCGGGGTTGGAGGCCATGTGCGTTGTGGCTCCGGAGTACATTACCCATTCACCTACTGTCGATGGAGTCGCGGCGTTGTTTAGTGCAGCGAGCAGGGCAGAGCAGTCCCAAGCCGGAGAGTCGCCGTAGGCAGGAGTGGGCGGCGGGTTGGTGACGAAAGCTTGGCCGTGCAGCGGGGTGAGGGAGGTGAAAGCCTGGGCCGGCGAAAGGATGGGAGGTCGCGACCCGAGGAGGCCAACACCTGCGTTGGGCCTTCCTGTCGGGGGCGCCTGAAGGAGCTGCTGTATATGGATTGAAGCAGACCCAGGGACCGACGGACGAGGGCGCCCCGCGCTGGGAGTTCCCGTCGTAGGAGTTGGAGTGGCCGCCACCGCCGTTCCCACCACCGGAGCCCTTCTTCTTCTTCTTCTTCTAGTTGCTGTTGTTGCGGTGTCCCCCGGAGGTGTTCCCGTAGAGAGGGTCGTCGCTGCCGCGCCGAGCGCCGTCGCCGCAGTCCGGGCCGTGGTGGTGTCCAAAGGAGGTGGAGTCGCTGCCGCCATGGGAGGCGCACCCCCATAGAGCGCCGTCTGGTGCCCAATCGCGACGGAATTCACGAGCTGGGTCTCGCGGAGGGTCAGCAGCGATCTCGTCTGGCTGAACGAGGGAAGGGGGTTCTGCATGGTGACAATCATTGTGATGTCCGAAAATCGCGGATTGAGACCACGAAGGCAATTGAGGACAAGTGTCTGGTCGGAGATGGGGGTGCCAACGTCGTTGAGAGCATCGGAGAGCGCCTTCAAACGGTGGCAGTAAGTAGTGATGGAGAGATCGCCCTGGACGAGGCCCCGGAACTCCGCCTCAAGATAAACGACGTGCATCATATGATTGTCAAGAAAGACGTTGGTGATGAGTGTCCAAGTTTCTTGCGCCGTTTGTTCCTCCGCCATGATTATGTCGAGGATTTTGTCCGAGATCGAACCATAGAGCCACGAGCGGACAATATAGTCCTCGTGAACCCAGTCGATGGTGCGGTCCACCTCGGCAGTGACAGTGTTGACGTGGGAGAGCAGATCGTGCTTGTCGAGAAGCACGCGGATGAGCATCCTCCACTTGGTGAAGTTGGAGGCCTGGAGGTCCAGTGTCACGGGACATGGGTGCGGACACTTGCTACATTGATAGCGGGAGACGCAGCGGCGGGCATGACGGCGGTGACCACGGCGCCGGTGATGGAGTTCATGGTGGTGGGGAGGGTTGAGGTGGTGAGGGAGGAGCTGGTGTTCATGGTTGGGCGGTGCTGCGAGGAGGCAGGGAGCGAGCGAGGCGATCAGGCAGGATCGTGTGTATTTGATACCAAGAAACAATGCAGGATTTGTGATTCACGCCACACTTGGGGCGGCCCTTGTATTCACAATATATAGGATTACATGCCTTGGTAATCAAGGTGAATCAAAGCAAATCCTTAACCGAATCATACAACAATATTCGGTGGGATATTGTGCTAGTTTCCTATTACAAGAAATATAGACAAAAGAAATACTTTAACATGTAGCTATTTTCTTTCCGATCGATCTATCCAAGAGTTCGTACTAAAATAACAGCAAGTTATTCTTTCAGTTTGATCTATCATGAGTTCATACTAAAATAACATTAAGTTATTCTTTCCGATCGATCTATCAAGAGTTCGTACTAAAATAACACCAAAGCAAATTCGGACTCATAATACTCAATCCAACACAAAGAACCTCAAAGAGTGCCTCAAGATTTCTACCGGAGAAACAAAAGACGAGAACGTGCATCAACCCCTATTCATAGATTACCCCAATGTCACCTTGGGAATCCTCGAGTTGAGTGCCAAAACATATCTCAAGAAATCAATATAATACCCCATTGTTACCACGGGTATTCATATGCAAGACATATATCAACGCCCTCAAATCCACAAAAGTATTCAATCCGATAAGAACGAAATCTCAAAGGGAAAACTCAATTCTTCACAACAAGATAGAGAGGGAGAAACACCATATGATCCAACTATATTAACAAAGCCTGCGATACATCAAGATCGTGCCATCTCAAGAACACGAGAGAGAGAGAGAGAGAGAGAGAGAGAGAGAGAGAGAGAGAGAGAGAGAGATTAAACACATGGCTACTAGTACAAACCCTCAACCCCGAGGGTGGACTAATCCCTCCTCATCATAGAGACCATAGGGATGATGAAGATGGCCTCCGGTGATGATTTCCCCCTCCGGCAGGGTGCCAGAACGGTATCCCGGTTGGTTTTTTGTGGCTACAGAGGCTTACGGTGGCGGAACTTCCGATCTAGGGTTATTTCTGGGGGTTTTGGTATTTATAGGATTTTTCAGCGTTGGAATCACGTGAAGATGGACCTCGAGGTGAGCACAACCCACCTGGGCGCGCCTGGGCCTCCTGGCGTGACAAAGTGTCTTGTGCCCACCTCCTTCACCTTCTGGTCCTCCCACGAAGCTTCTAGTACCTATTTTGTTCCAAAAAAATCGTCCAAAAGTTTCATTGCATTTGGAGAACTTTTATTTCTGCACAAAAAATAACACCACGGTAGTTCTGCTGAAAACAGCGTCAATCAGGGTTAGTTCCATGCAAATCATACCAAAACCGTATAAAATTGTTGTAAACATGGCATGAATACTTCATAAATTATAGATACGTTGGAGACGTATCACGCAACTCCTTGGAGATCAAGGTGGTGCGGTGGTGGTCTTCGGGTGGTGGCGGCACTGTCAGTGGGCGTGCTGCAGTGCAGAGGCGGGGGCTTCGCGGGTCCGTATGGGCCCGGGCGGGCAAGTAGGGGCCTGGTGTGTTCCCCGCGGCCGTGTCCGGTCGGTTACTGCGAGGGCGGAGGAGGTTGTTCCCTTCCGCTTAACTGCGTTTCTGTTGCCCCCGGTTTGGACGTCCCCTCCTCTTTCCTATCGGCCTCATGCCGATGACCACGGTGAGGCGTTGCGGAGGGCGTTGTGGCCATGGTGGCGCATGTTGGTGGGAGGAAAGTTGGGTGGAGCACTCCGGATTGTCAGGGGCGGTGGTGATTTTTTGGGTTTGGGAGAAATCCCTATCGGCTTGTCCGGTTCCGACGCGGTGACGCCTACGGATGCCGCCGTTCCTTCGAAGAAGGGCCTCGGGTGTACCCCTTTCCCACTGCCCTTCGCGTACCGGGGGAAGCCCTAGGACTCGTCCAGGCAGCAGCGGCGTCGTCGTCGCTTTCCTTGTTGAAGGTGTTGCTCGGTACGCGGTGCTTCGAAGTGCTAGGAACGTAGTGGGACTTCTCCGGTGGGTCCAGCGGCTTCGATCATCTTCATTTTCATCGACCTGACTCTGTTGGTATTTGTTTCTCTTTTTCTTTTTCTCTTTTTTCTTTGGGCTTGGTTGTGCCACAGCCCGACGAGGTTGGTGTATCATGTGCTTGGTCGTTGCTTTATACTAATATAAAGCAAGGGGAAGTCCTTTATCGTCGAACCCGCAAGCAAACGTAGTTGGCCAAAAGACATGGTGCAATAACCACTGTACCAGGACCACTTAATTGTCTACAATCCTAAAACAAAGCTATTTACTACTTCTTTTAGTACAGCCTTAACATAAATTCTGTACCAATATAAATCATTGGGAAAAAAAGTAAATTTTATAATCACAGATTTGCAATAAGAAAAAGTTCACCACCATGGAAAACATTTCAAAAAAATAAAAAAAATGTCATGTAATTCGAAAAAGTTAATTGAATTTTTAAAAACATTCAGAGATTTTGGAAAAAAATCACAAACTATAAAAGAATTCATGAATTTTAAAATTCGTCAAATTTGAATAAAGTTACCAGATTTTAAGAAAGTTCATCAATTTTTTTAAAAAAAATCATCAAATTTGAAAAATAGTTCATGGATTTGAAAAAAGGTTTAATGATTTAAAATAACACTCATAAATTTTGAAAAAAGTTACACATTTTTAAAAGGAAAATAAAAAAATAAAAAACCATATACGAACTTCTCAGAAAACCAACCAATGAACCGCGAATAGTAGAAAGAATAAAAAGTGATAAAGACGTAACTGCTCACACCCGTTAAGATGTTCAAGTTTTTTTTTGAGGGGTGTTGATACGTTCTAGTGGTTGCACCGATTCAAAATGAAGAGGAGGTCGGGAGTTTCACTCACGGTACCCGCGTTAATTGAAGTTTAAGACAAAATAGAAAAAAATGTTAAATGGGTCGGCCCATCACAGAGGGCGTCTGCGCCGGTTGAGGAATTAGCCTATAAAGGCGCTGAGAGTGCCAAATAGGAGATGCCAGATGGAGCTCTGTCTCGCCTCTGACAAGCAAGTTACTGGGACAGTCCATTACTGTAGCAGCGGTGCAAGTTTTTCTGTGTGGGTTATTTTATCGGGTTTTTCATTCTTTGCCACGGTTTTCTTTATTATTTTTAATTTATTTTATGTTTTCCTTTTCCTTTGGTTTTCATCGGGTTTCTTTGTGTTTTTTTCCAACACAAGTCTACATTTTTTGTACACATTGATTTTTCTAATACATCAGAAACATTTTTTTATACATTTTTGTATGTATGTTCACTCATTTTAGTATGTATGTAGTCAATAATGAAATAGCTAAAATATATTATATTAGGGAACGGAGGGAGTACAAGTTTAACATCTTTCCAAATATATGTCTTGATGTCCATATTTTTTCATATACATTGTATATTTTTTCTACAAAGATAAAGAAATTTATAAACGTTTACCATATTCCAAATATATGGCTAATATTTGGAAAAAGTTTATGTCCAATTTTCGTTAGATCGTTGCCTAACAACATTTGAGACTAATGGGCCGGATGATCAAAGGCTATTGGTTGGGCGAGGATGAGGAGATTCGTCTCGACAAAATGAATACTCTCGGCAACTAGCGCATTTGTTGAAAATGTGGGTTCCCAGAAAGCTGAAACTCCTTTTATGGTGGTCGGCAAAGCAATGGCTCCCTACAGAGGATATCCATATGAATAGAAACATGTCGACATCATGTACTTACGTACTATGTGGCATGGAGGATTGATGGCAGCATTCAAGTACTCTTGGTGAGCATATGATAGCAACCACCATAGCCAACTACGAAATTTGGGCATTCTCCGTGATACAAGTACTACCACATGAAGCGTTTACGAATGGCGGTCACCCATTGGGCCGTCTGGACTGCGAGGTGGAAGCTCATCCAGGAGGGTGTTAACCAAAGTCCTCAATCGACTCATTTGTTTGTGACTCAGTTTATTGCTGATTTTGAACAAATCAAAGTCAAAGCGTGAAATGGGGGCGGGGGTGGGGCTAGGATGAACGTGCCAGTCATTACCACGGGGACGCGGTGGATTCCGCCTCTAGCGGGATCTGTGAAATTGAATGTTGATGTTGGAATTTCAAGAGCAGGAAACAGAGGTGCAGGTAATGTGATATGTGAGTGATCAAGACGGTGTTTACCTGAGATCGTTTGCTATTTTAGTTCCCGCCTTATATGATCATGCGTAATTTGAAGCATTGGCTTGCCGAGAAACTCTGCCTCCAAAAAAAGATTTGGGTATCCAAAACCTCTTCAAAGCACCGGACTGCAAGATGGTAATCAAAGATATACATGATGGAGCTGGAGGAAACTATGGAGTTGTTATTGATAGATTGAGATATTGGAGAAGTAATTGTTGTATTGATCGGGGCCTCAAGGGCTGTTTATATAGATTACAAAGCTTGGGCTCCAAGACTAGACTAATAGAGATAGATTACAATACGAATACTTATACTCTAAGATCCCCATGATCTCAACGTCGGGTGAAACAATGTTGAGACTGGAGCGTATGTCGGTGAGCGATGCAGATCGGGAGTCCTTTGGTAAAAATGTCAGCAAATTGGGCACTTGTAGGAACATGAAGAACGCGAAACTCGCCAAGAGCCACCTTTTCACGAACAAAGTGAATGTCAATCTCAATGTGCTTTGTGCGACGATGTTGAACTGGATTGGAAGCCATGTAGACGGCAGAGATGTTATCACAATAAACAATGGTAGCACGTGGGAGCGGATGATGAAGTTCAACGGAAGCTGTCGTAGCCACACCGCCTCGGCCTGGCGTGAGCAACCGCCCTATACTCAGCCTCGGAGAAGACACGAAGCTGTTACACCTGCCTTTTAGAGCACCAAGAAACAAGATTATCACCCAAATAAGCATAAAATCCGGATGTAGATCGTCGAGTATCTGGACAACACCGCATACCGCATCGAATAAACTGTCAAGCTTGTAGGTGAAGAAGAATTAATAAGGAGACCGTGATCAAGAGTGCCTTTTAAATAGCGGAGAATGCGTCGACATGAGCAGATGAGGAGCACGAGGATCATGCATAAAGAGACAGGCTTGCTTTGAACAGAATAGGAGATTTCGGGACGAGTAAGAGTGGCATATTGAAGAGCGCCGATGATGCTCCGATATAAAGTAGGATCGAAGAGGATCACCATCACCGGCGGTTTAGCACCAACGCCGGCCGGGTACGAGAGGGTTGACAATCGGACATACCGTAACGAGAAAGCAAGTCCAAAATGTATGATCGTTGAGAAAGAAAGAGGGAAGATGTTGTGCGAGAAACATGAATACCTAGAAAATGATGAAGAGGACCAAGATCTGTCATGGAAAACTCCCGATTGAGAGAAGAGATGGTATGTTGAAGAAAAGAATCAGAACTAGCCGTGAGAATGATATCATCAACATAAAGCAAGAGGTAGGCCGTGTGAGTAGGAGACTGATAAACAAAGAGAGAAGAATCGGATTTGGAGGAATAAAGCCTATGGTTTGAATAAAAGTAGCAAAGCATTGAAACCATGCACGAGGAGCTTGTTTAAGGCCATAAAGAGATTTGTGGAGGAGATAAACAAAATTTGGAGAGGAGGATTCTCAAAACCCGGAGGGTTGCCGACAATAAACAGTTTCATTGAGAGTGCCATGAAGAAAAGCATTTTTAACATCAAGTTGATGAATAGGCCAAGAAGAGGAAACAACAAGACTAAGAACAACACGAATAGTGCTTGGTTTAACAACAGGAGAAAAAGTCTCATCAAAGTCATTACCATGGTCTTTGGGAGAAACCACGACACACCCAACGAGCTTTGTAACGAAAGCGAGAGTGCCATCGGAATGAAATTTATGACGAAAAACCCATTTGCCGAAACAATGTTAACACCGGAAGGTTTGGGAACAAGAGTCCATGTATTATTTTGTCAAGAGCTTCAAATTCATCATGCATAGCGGAAAGCCGAGAGGGTCAAGAAGAGCTCGCTTATAACTGGTTGGAATAGGAGAGATGGTTGGGGTGGCGGTAAGATTGAGACATTTGGTGGGGAGAAGAAATCCTCGTTTTCCATGGGTGCACATGACATGATCATTGGTGAGTGGTGGTATAAGAACGGCATTGGATGGCAGTGGGTTTTCGGTTGAAGAAGACGGTGAGGAAGAAGAATCAGAGGTGGTGGGTGCCGAGGTGGTTGCCGTGGCAGGATGTGGTGAGGGAAAGACGGCTGGGGTAGAGGATGCAGTTGCAGGAGAGGTGGGGGACGGGGCAGGAGGGTGGCTGACGGTGGGCGATTCCGGCGGAGAGACGGAACAAGATTCCATGGCAGCAGAGATGACCGAAGGACAAACTAGGGAAGGGGTTTTGGTGGTGGCGGATTGTGGTGGAATTGGTTGTGTGGTTGTAGTGACAGAAAAAGGAAAAGTATTTTCATCGAATGTGACATGACGAGAGAGAATGGTACGACCAGAAGATGGATCGAAACAACGATATCCTTTGTGATCATCAGAAAGACCAAGGTGAATGCAAGGTAGTGAGCGTGGTTCTAGTTTGTTGGAGGCGGTAGAGGCGATGTTGGGAAAGCATAGACAGCCAAAAACACGCGAAAAAGAATAGTCAGGGTGGGAGAGAAAAAGATTGGAAAGGCGAATAAAGAGGGCAAGTTTTAGTTGGTCGAATATTAAGAAGTAGTGTGGCGGTGCGAAGGGCTTCAACCCAAAAGCGGGAAGGAAGAGAAGCTTGTAAAAGCAATGTGCGAAGAACATCATTAATAGAAGCGAAGACAGCGTTCAGCTTTACCATTTTGAGAAGATGTATAAGGGCATGAAAAGCGAAGAAGAATGCCTTGAGAGAGAAAGAAGGTGCGGTTTTGGGTGTTATCAAATTCACGACCGTTATCACATTGAATAAATCGAATTGGCAAGACAAAGTGTGTGATTACATATTGTCGAAAGTTGAGAAAGATTGCAGGTACTTCAGATTTAGCGCGAAGAGGAAAGGTCCAAGTATAGTGAGAATAATCATCCAAATCATAAGATAATATTTATAACCAGAAACACTAGGGACTGGAGAGGTCCATAAATCACAGTGAAGTAACTCAAAAGGAAAAGTACTAATGGTAGTAGAGGTTCCAAAAGGTAATCTAACATGTTTGCCACATTGACATGCATTACGAGAGAGGGACTATGAGGACTGCTAGAACTAGGGATACAAAATTCTTGGAGTAAAGACGTCAAAGTGTTTTGCTTTGGGGTGACCGAGACGACTGACGCCATAGATCAACAGAGGCGAGCATGGCACGAGAGGTGGATGTGGTAGCGCCATGAAGAGGATAAAGATCGCCCGTGCTATTGTACCGAAGCGAGGACCGCCTCCGTTGTCGAGATCCTTCACAGACAAACCAAAAGGGTCAAAGGCGGGATAACTTTGTTGTCAATGCAAAATTGTCTAACAGAGATAAGATTTACGATGATGGAAGGAACCACAAGAATATTGCGTAGAAGAAAATTGGCATGAGAGGAAGGGATGTAAGAGTGACGGTGCATGAAACAGGGGATGGTGGAGCCATCGCCAATGGTGATAGTGGAAAAAGCGAGAAGGAAAACAAGCTGACAATAAATTCATATTTGAAGACATACGCATTGATGCACCAGAATCGAAAATCCAATCCGTACCTGCGTCGTTGAGGACAAAATTGTTCATGGCGTTGAAGAAGGCGGCTTGGTCCCAAGCCGGTTGTTGGGGAGGAGCAGAGGGGCCAGGAACTTGCATGTTGACGTAGGGGATAGCGGATGGGTAGTATGCGATTGGGGCCTGCATGTTGCCGTAGAAGGCCGCCATGGTGTTGTAGGGCGACGGTGGTCTGGCGTCTTTGGTAGGCGGAGTAGGAGTGGCGGTGTAGGCGTCTTGGCGGCTGGGGTCCAAGGAGTCTGGAGAGCCTGTGGCTGGGCCGAAGACCGGGGCTCCACGTGCCCGTGTCTGTGAGGAGGGGCACCATCTGGCGAGGGCCGACCATGGCATCGACCAAGCACGGACGAGGCCAGTCCAAGGATCATGCTAAGGAGGCCATGGCGACGGAGCTGGTGGCGCGAGCGGTGGATGACGAGGCTGGTGCAGTCCGGCGGGGCGAGATGCAGGAGGCAGTGAGCGGGATTCTTGCCCTTGTAGTTGGGACTCGGGCGCCAGCCTGGTGGTGGTGTTGAGGCCGCGGCAACCACGGCAGGAGTTGGAGGGGCGGTCGGTTGCCGCGGCAGCCCAGGCGTGGGAGCTGCAAAAGTGGGTGCGGCAGCATGAAACACCTGCGGCGCCCGTTGCGCCTGGCGAGCCTGGTTCTTCTCTTCTTGCTGGAGGATCGAGCGGACTTCCTTGAAGGTGGGGTACGGCTTGAGCATGGGGATGAAGGACTGCTGCTTCTCGAATTGATCGCCAAGACCTTGGAGGTGGGCGTTGATGAGAGTGCGATCCTCGACGTGATCACCAAGTTCACAGAGTTCATCGCCAATAGCCTTGATTCGCTGGCGGAAGATGGAGACTGGGACATCTCCCTGCATGGTTGTGCGTAGATCGGTGTTGAGCGCGTTGATTCGCGCGTCGGAGTTGTCCTGAAACAGCTGTTGAAGGGAAGCCTAGAGATCGGCGGCGGTGGCGTCATCGTCGGACACCAGATTGAAAAGCTCCGTGGAGATGCGTGTGTAAATCCACTGGATGATGGCGAGATCATCTTTCACCCAACAAGGATCAGCGGGCTGTGGCGGGTAGGAGGGATCAATGTGGTGGCGTAGGCCGCAGCGCCCGAGATGGATGATGAAGAGGTGGCGCCAATGGTAGTAGTTGTGGATGCCGAGGTCTAATGAGATTGGTATGAAGGGAGAGATGTCGGCAATGGTGTCGGCTAGGGATAACATAGGGTTTGGAGGGGGGGATGTTTGGGTAGTTGTAGAGGAGGAGGTAGGGGTGGGGCACGGTGGCGAAACTTCGGCCAGGAGAAGAGGGGCCGAATCGGCCGGGGCGGCGGCGCGGGTGGCGGAGCCATACCAGGTGCGGAAAACCTAGGCGTCGGATACCATGATAGATTGAGATATTGGAGAAGTAATTGTTGTATTGATCGGGGCCTCAAGGGCTGTTTATATAGATTACAAAGCTTGGGCTCCAAGACTAGACTAATAGAGATAGATTACAATACGAATAGACTTATACTCTAAGAGTTATCACGGAGATTAGAAACTAGAGGTCTTCTTTTATTTAATTTTTTATGTTCTTGAGAATAGGAGCTCAAACTTTGAAGCTCATACACTCGCTACGCATTCTGTTACACTAGAGCATAGATCATGGTTGTCATGTGTGGTAGAGTCAACCCCACGATCCTGCCATTATTCCTGTAAACATTACTATCGAGCAATAAATCCTAGCTAATTGATCTAGAAAAAGAATGAATACTCTCATTCTAACTTCCTCAAAAAAGAAGCAACAACTCTTAGGACGTGTATAACCATACTTGTAACATCCCAAATTTTCAATTTGGTATGTTATACATTAGGTCATCATGCATATCATATTTTCTCGCATTTTTTCGATCCTAGAAAATTTCACGCAACTCAAGGACCCTCGGAGAGAGTTGGAAGTTTCATTATTTTCATATTTGGGATTTCTCAAATTTTGAAAATAGGATCATTGGATTTATTTAATTATCTTCATAAAGTTTTTTCCGATAAAAACTTAAGAGAGGGAATAATATGACTTTCCCAATATTTAAGAAAAATGAAGATATTATAAATAAATCAAAATTTGGTTTTGGAAGATTTATTTTGTTTAGGCAAAAATGAGCATTTAAAAAAAATATGCATGTTTGCCGTTTTTAAAGTTCATTGTTCGACTCATTTTTAGGAGTCGGGGAAAATTTATTTTATTAAATTCGGAGTTCGTTTGGTATATTTTTCCGTTTAGTTTTGTTTTAAAAAATCGCGCCCCACAGGCCAAGGCCCAGCCCAACCAGCCGCCCGGCCCAGCCTTGCCCGCCTCCTCTCTCCCTCGCCTTGCGCTGGAGGCGCCCGCCGCCGCGCCACGCCGCCGCGCCGCCCGTGTCCGGGTCGGACACGAGGTCGCCCGCCCCCAGCTTGCCTTCCCAAGGCGGAGCCCCTTCTATTTATACCGCCCCCTCTCTCCTCACCTCGAGCCGCCGCCGCCGCCCTCACCCGAGCCGCCCGCCGCTTGCCGAAGACGCCGCCGCCGCCGCCGTCGCCGCCGCCGCCGCCCAGCGTCGCCACCCGCCCGACCACCCGCGGACCCCACCGCCGGAGCCCAGCGAGCCCCGTGGCTGCCGGAGGTAGCCGCCGCCGCCCGTCGATCCGGTTTTTTTCGAGATGTTCGGTTTTTTTCAAAACCCTAGATGGTTTTAATTTTTCGGTTTTCTTAATTAATCTAACGTTCACCGAACCGTTCGTTTCAATGAATGTGTTCGTTGGATTAGTTACATTAACGAACGTCCGTTATTTAATCCGTTCGTCGTTTTCTTTTAGTCGGATTTAATCCGTTATTTTTCGATTCGATTTCGATCCGATTTTCAAATCTGTTTTATTTCTTGCTCGTTTATCGGAATCGGGTGATTCAAGCGCTGGAGTTTAGATTCTGAAACCGTCGTTCGACTAACCTACTTACACAGAGTTTTGCTCTTGTAAAATTTTGACTTAGTTTCAGATTGCTAAACCGAGTCGTTCTCTCTCGAGTTCCGACTTTCGATGCTTTATTTGATTCGATTCTTTTGCAACCAGGGTTCTTAAGTTGAACTATCTGGTTAGATCTTTTATTCGAGATTTACCCGTGCATTAGATTAGTACTTATTGTGTGCTTGTTGTTTGTCTGCGTTAGATCACCCGGTGCGCCGCTTGTTACTTCGAATCTCTAGGTCTCGCGGATCATTAGCAAGGCAAGTAACACTTGATCATACCTTTTCTACTACCCAGTTTTATTGCATTAGATCAAACCCTCAAACACTTGCATGTTTAGGATCTAATTAAATTGTGGGATGGGAAGTAGATTGAGGTAGTACCTATTACCTGTTTTACTTATGAAACCTTGGGAGTTACTTCTACGTTTGCTTAATTATGCCATGCTATGCTAGTAGGCGTGGATTGGGTGAGTGAATATCCATGACAGATGTGAGATTGTTAATTAAGGTTTATCTAAGGTGGCAACCTAAACACACATCTGGGTGGATTGAGGCACCTGGTTTCTATCGAGGACTTGCTGTATTTCTTGGACCGCCACCCAGGCTCAAAGGGATCATAAGATTATTCAAACTAGAAACTTCCGTGTGCAGCCACAAGCCAATTATGGGCTCTGGCGTAGTTGACTAAGTTGTGCGAACTCTTACGGGTAGGCTAGGCGATGTAGGGGATTTAGGTTGGTACGGTCTACCCACATGTAAGGTGCTAAGCGCTTACGAAAGACTATGTCTCGGTCATCCGTTTCTCAAACACCATGTAGTCACGAGAACCAAGCGGAGGCGATCGAGTCTTGTGGGGAAAAGTGCATAAACCTCTGCAGTGTAAAAAACTAATCATGATTAGCCGTGTCTCCGGTTATGGACATCTTGAGTATCTAGTACTTGAATATCATGTGAATCTCAACATGTTACTTCTAATAATAAAGTTATTGGGTTTTAATGAGTACTTTTTAATTGGGATTGAGGATCTTTGTCAACCATTCTCAATGTTTAACAACCACCATGATAGTTAAATAAAATTATTCCTTTGATGTAGGGAAAAACCAGCTTTATGCAAAAATGTAAGTAGAGCCTTACCACCAGCCATATATGCATGTAGTATAGGCTTGTTGCTTCATTGTTCTCTATGTGTTACATTGCCAAAGATATTCCATGTCTTGACCAGACTTTTCAGACTGACGAGTAAGGTGTTAGGTCGTGGTTCTATACTCGATGATGCCGATAGAGTTGATGGACTCACTTGTCTTCCAAGCCTTCATGTTATTATTAGATGGCCTTAAGCCATATTATTGTATTAAGTTCCCTTGTGGACAACGATGTAATAAGTGTGTGATTGCTACTCTGCTATAAATCCTTCGAAGTACTGTGTGGTGTCAGCATTACTAATCCAGGGATGACACTGAGCACAGAGCACTAGATCCATTCGGGTCTGGTCGCTACAATACTTTAGGGCATCTTCAACGCTGACCCTCAAAACGGACACACTATTTGTTCGCGGACTGATCCGGACTAATCCACGGGTAATGATGCGGGAACCGAACATCCGACCTCATTCCCTAAAACTTCCATCTCTTTTTTTAAGTCCGCGAGCTCAAAATAATAGCACATAAAATTGTCGATGATTGAAAATATTCAAATGCGATAGTAGTTCTAATTTAAACATTACAATCCAACTCAGCCTCAAATAAAATAGTTTAAACTTGAAATCCACTCGCACAAATGTTCTACTTGTCCCCTTTAACCGCACACATATTAAATATTCCTTGAGCTGCTCATGAGTTTCTCGATGCCGAATTTGTTGATGCATTTGAACAAACTCATCAAACGTAGCCAGATTCTGATCTAGAAGTTGGACAGGACCACGCATGTTATCAAATTTAGACCTCTGACATCATCTTCATTCTCATCCGCCACGATCACTTTTGTGCATGATCATGCAATGAGTCATCACTTGCCATAAGGTCTCAGGATCCCATTGCTTAGCAGCATGGTGACCGGCTGTAGCGGTGGAGGTTGCGGACGTTCGAGATGGGCTTGGCAGACGACCGGGGTGGTAGAGCAGCGGCATCGACGAGGAAGGAAGAGGGTGAAGAGAAAGAGGGAGGAATGGAGACATGGGGGTTGGGAGGGGTTTTGAGTGAACCGAAGTCCTACATGGCGGTGGTCCGGACTTCCGCAAAGCCTCCCCTAGTTTGCTTTCGGTTTGCGGGAAAGCGGACTGGACTGCGGACCGATGCGGGACAACATTGGATGGCAAATCACATCCGGAGATGGCACTTTCAAATGTTTGCGGGCGATCTGAGAGTCTGCTTTGGAGATGCCCTTGCATTTCTTCACCACCCCACACTGCATTCATGTATCTGCGGCGGAACCTTTTCTATGGACTATGGGTGTTGAACTATTGATGCGGAGATTATAATCAATAACTACAATTTTTGCTTCCAGAGCGTGAAGACTAGTTTTCCTTATGTTTTTCAGGTTTGTCATACTTGTCATCAGGCCTCGTCAGAGCAAAGTAATAGTCCCAATGCCCGTTTGACACTTCTAGAAGAGAGCTTTCCTATTCGGTACCCCGTCCTTCCTATCTTTAACAAGAAGATTACTATTGCGGAATGGGAGCCTTTGTATGGCAAAGTGGTGAATAGGGTTTGCCCCTGGCAAGGACGCTTCATGTCCTCCGGTGCTAGACTAATCCTAACAAACTCTAGTCTCTCCTCGCTTCACCTGTTTACAATGGGGACGTTCTTGCTTGTAGACGGTGTCCGTGCCAAATTAGAAACCCCGGTTTCTTGGTTCTTTTGGGAAGGGCCCATGACTAAGCGCAAGTACCATTTAGTCAAGTGGGCTGTTGTATGCCGACCGAAGAAGAATTGTGGTCTAGGCATTCTCATTTACAAACTTATGAACGTCGCCTTGTTAGCTAAGTGGATTTGGAAGCTAGTCCAAAACACCTCAGATCTATGGGCCGATCTTTTACGAGCCAAGTACTTTCCAAATGGGAATTTTTTTCGAGGTCGCCATGTGTAGATCAGCCTTCTCGAATGGGATCCACGCGGTCAAGCTCGCGTTTGCGTTAGGTGCCAAGTTTGAGGTTCAAGAAGGCAAGTTAGCTAGGTTCTGGCTTGACTCCTGGCTTGGCACCGAGCCCCTTTGGCAGGAGTTACAAACCCTGTTCGTCACCGTGATAGACACGAAAGATTCTATAACCGAGGCGCTGCCTGCAACGCCGCCGGCTGTCTATTTCAAGAGGGCTCTCTCCCCCGAGGAGGGGCTAAGATGGGCTAGCTTAAGGAACAGTTGGCCGACGTGCATCTATCCCCGAACCCGGACGCGGTCCCGTGGAAGGTCTTGCCCTCCGGCCAGTTCTCAGTAAATTCCATGTACGTGAGACTTACCCAAGGACTAATGCTAGATATCGCTAAGAGGCTATGGAAGGTGGGTCTGCCATTGAAAATCAAAGTTTTCTTTTGGCAAATGATCCGCAGCGTCTCCAAACTACCGAGAATGTGGCTAAGCGTCAAGGTCCCTCGAATGACAATTGTGCTCTATCCGGAGAAAGTGAGGACGCTAATCATGTTTTCTTCCACTGCCACCTTGCTCGTGTCGCTTGGAGTGCGGTGCGTGAGTTTTTCATAAATCTTGGAATTCCACCTCGATCGTCAAGATTTGCAACATTCTTAGTGCCCACCACAGGGCGTTTGGTAGGGTTTTATGGAGATGTGTTGGGGTGCTTCTTTGGTCTTTGTGGACTGTTAGGAACAAGTTCACAAACAAGAAAATAAAATTCTGTCTCACCCGGCTGACTGTATTTTCAGATGTGAAAATGCAACTAATTCCTGGGTGGTTTTGGTAATTCTTAACAACATATAGCTCATTGGAATAATATTATTTCAAGATAATCATTTCAGAAAGTTCAATGATTGACATGGCATGGACTAGAGATGTGGACCCCTCAAAATGCTAAGGACACATATTGGCACAAGCTCAAGACTCTACATTTTCATTTTAGTGATCCAAGATAACTTTGAGTCCATAGGAAAAGCCAATACTATTAAAAGGGGATGAGGTGTTGCTTAATGGCTTGCTTGCTCAAAATGCTTAGTGATATGCTCCAAAAGCCCTCAACCACTTTCTCATATCCACATATGTCCCAAACCAAAAGTCAAACTCGGCCCCACCGATTTGATCTATCCGGCACCACCAAGTTCATTTGACATAGCCATAGCCAGAAACCCTAATCAGTTCGGTCTCACCGATAGGGATCTCGATCTCACCGAGATGGGATTGCAAACTCTCTGTTTCCCTTTGTAACGTTTCCTAACCAAGATGAGCGATCGGTCCCACCGAGTTTGCAATGCAAACTCTCTGTTTCCTTTTCGTAACGTTTCGGTCTCACCGAAATGAGTAAATCGGTCCCACCGAGTTTGCCTGACCAACTCTCTGTTTGCCTATTACAGAAACCGGTCTCACCGATTTCATGTGATCGGTCTCACCGAGATTACGTTATGCCCAACCCTAACACAATCAGTCCCACCGAGTTGACCATGTCGGTCCCACCGAAAAGCCTAACGTTCACATTTTGAACTAAATTGGTCTGACCGATTTCACTATTCGGTCCCACCGAGTTTGGTAAATTGTGTGTAACGGCTAGATTTTCTATGGAGGCTATATATACCCGTCCACCCATCCTCCATTCATGGAGAGAGTTATCAGAACGTGCCTACACTTCCAGCATTCATTTTCTGAGAGAGAACCACCTACTCATGTGTTGAGACCAAGATATTCCAATCCAACCACAAGAATCTTGATCTCTAGCCTTCCCCAAGTTGCTTTCCACTCAAATCATCTTTCCACCATATCCAAATATGTGAGAGAGAGTTGAGTGTTGGGGAGACTATCATTTGAAGCACAAGAGCAAGGAGTTCATCATCAACACACCATCTATTACCTTTTGGAGAGTGGTGTCTCCTAGATTAGTTAGGTGTCACTTGGGAGCCTCCGTTAAGATTGTGGAGTTGAACCAAGGAGTTTGTACGGGCAAGGATATCGCCTACTTCGTGAAGATCTACCCTAGTGAGGCAAGTCCTTCGTGGGGATAGACAAGGTTGCTTCTTCGTGGACCCTTCGTGGGTGGAGCCCTCTATGGACTCGCGCAACCGTTACCCTTCGTGGGTTGAAGTCTCCATCAACGTGGATGTACGATAGCACCACTTATCGGAACCACGCCAAAAATCTCTGTGTCTACATTGCGTTTGCTCCTTCCAAACTCCTCCCCTTTACCTTCATATGCAATGATTTACATTCTATTGCTATACTCTTAGAATTGCATGTGTAGGTTGATTGCTTGACTTGTGGTAAGTTTGTAAAATCTTCCAAGACTTTTAATTGGGAGAAGGCTAGATTTTTTATTTGGTCAAGTAGTCTAATCACCCCCCTCTAGACATACTTTCGATCCTACAAGTGGTACCAGAGCTTTGGTCTCCATTTGCCTTGATTTCCATAGCTTTGGTGATCATAGCCTTGGTTTCACAACCTAGGATAGTATGGCGTCTAGCGAGGGAAATTAACACCGTAGAGGTCCTTACTTTGATGGTACTAATTTTGCTAGTTGGAAGCATAAGATGAAAATACATATTCTTGGACATAACCCGCCGTTTGGGCTATTGTGCGTATTGGCTTGCAAGGTGAATTCTTCGATGGTAGAGAACTGAATTGTGAAGCTACCACGGAAGAATTGAAGATGCTGCAATACAATGCTCAAGCTTGCAATATCCTCTTCAACGGATTGTGCCCTAAAGAATTCAACAAAATTAGCCGTCTTGAGAATGCAAAGGAAATTTGGGATACTTTGATTGATATGCACGAAGGTACCGACTCCGTCAAGGAATCCAAATTGGATGTGCTTCAAAGTCAGCTTGACAAGTTCAAAATGAATGATGGTGAAGGTGTCATTTGAAATGTACTCTAGGCTTGCTCTCATCACAAATGAGATTGCCCGACTTAGGAAGTGATGAGATGACCGATGATTCATCATCAAGAAGATCCTAAGAGCCTTGGATGGAAAATATGACACCGTGTGCACTTTGATTCAAATGATGCCCAATTACAAGGATCTCAAGCCAACGAAATCATTGGAAGAATTGTTGCTCATGAGATGTCACTCAAGGATAAAGAAGAGCTTCACAACAAGTCTAATGGTGCTTACAAAGCCTCATGTGATGCTCCTACATCATCAGGTGAGAAACAAGCCTTCAATGAAGAATTGAGCCTAATGGTGAAGAACTTCAACACGTTCTACAAGAGTAGAAGCAAAGAAAGAAGTTCCAAGTCAAGGTCCTACAATGACAAAAGATCTTCTAGTCGTGAGCATAATTGCTACAATTGTGGAAGACTCGGACACTATTCCAATGAGTGTACGGCTCCCTACGAAATAAGAGAAGAATCACCTCCAAGAGAGAGAAGGAGTAGAGATGATCGTTATGAACGAAGAACCTCTCACAGAAGCAAGGATTCGGAAAGGAAGGACAAGTCGTCAAGGAGCTACACAAAACGAAGACATCAAGCTCATGTTGGTGAATGGGTTTCCAGCTCTGACTCCGACCATCACTAGGAGAGAATTTATCTCTCTGACTCAGAATATACTCAAGATGAAGGTGTTGCCGGTCTAGCACTTGTGTCAACCAACTCCTATGACATATTTGACTCACCAAATGAAGGAATTGGAAGATGCTTCATGGCTAAAGGCCCAAAGCTATCTCATCCCGAGTATGTTGATTTCAATAGTGATGAAGATGATTTGCTAGGTGATGATGATTTACTTGTTGACAACTCTAGTGATAAAAACTATGATGAACTTGCTATTAATCATGCTAATCAAGATAAAACGAATGACGATGATAAGAAGGAGATTGAGCGTCTAACTAAAGAGCTAAACACTCTTAAGTTAGCTCATGAAACTATCTTAGAAGATCATCAAGACTCGTGAGAAGCTACGCTTTGAAAAGATCAACCTAGAGCAAGAGCATGGGTTCTTAAAAGCAATCAATGGTGATCTTCGTAAGAAAAGTTCTTCTTACATTGCCAAGCGTTTACTCTTGTCTACTTACATGCCACAAGTAAAATCTAGTAACAAGGCTAAGAAAGATTCTTCCTCTAGTAGTAACAATAATCATGCTAAATCCAATATTGTTGCTTCTAGTAGCTCTCTTGATTCCACTAACGATTCTCTTAGACAAGTTACACTTGAGCAAGAAAATAGCTTATTGAAGGGAATTATAGAGAAATGTGTTTACAAGAGCCTTGCCGGAAGTAAGCACTTTGAGGAAATTATGCATAAGCAAGGAAGGCACCGGAAGAATCAAGGTGTTGGTTTTGAACAAAAGTTCAATGCCAATGGAGTTGAGTGGGAAGAAGATCAATACCCCAAGATGAAGTTTGTTCCTCAACAAGAGAAATATGATCCTACTTCCTTCGAGGGGACACAAGCTCAAGATGATCTTCCACCACAAGACCACAAGCGAAAAGGCAAGCACAAGCTTCAAGAAGAGATTGATGCATTTGAGTAAGCTCCTAAGGCCTTGTCAAGTGGGTTCCCAAGTCTACATCAAGTTCTACTTCATCAAGTACATCTGCAACCCCAAGGATTCCCATCAAGTTGATGTGGATCCCGAAGAAGAAGAACTAGAGAGTTCTTGAGGGTGACTCCGCCAACATACTTCTCTCATATCATTTTGGCGAGAACAAGTGCAATCAACTTTCATATCTTGCACTAGTTCAAGGAGTTACAAACACTCTTGTTGGTAAGTCAAGGGACAAGGTAACTTAATGCTTTCATGGACATCATCTTGTGTGTACTTCACTCTATGTCTATGGATATCCGTGTTTGTTCCTTGTGGGACTAACCCATGTAGGTATTGAAAGTGCAACTCACTCCAATGGATTGCTCCAAATGATCTACATCAACATTGAGCATCCACATCTTCAACATCTACATGAAGTCATCATCGAAAAAACCCAAGGTTAGTTCATCCCTCTTAGGGGGGATATCACATTTATGGGGAGCTTTACTCTAAGAATTGAGCTAAAGCAACTCTAATGGTGTGAACACAACAATGCTTTATGTAAAAGTGGTAACCCCACTTGCGCTTAAACAATGAGTACGACCTATGATCAAATGTTCTCATTTGACTCCTAAGTCAATATACTCATATATAGATGACCTAGTCATCGCCAGTTGCTTGATAGATGCTAGAGTGATTGTGCAGGCTTTGTCACATATTTCATTTGTCATCTTATTGTGTGAGCATGTTGATTGCATATTTTTCTCATTCGAGGACATCCATTTGTTGCTTTGATTGTTTGGCTCTTCTTCTTTTGCCAAATGGATGGACAAGAATGCCTAAGAACTTCCTCTAGCTATCTATGCTTTTCTCGTCTCAAACTCTATTCATGCTACATCACAAAGTTTGAACAAGTAAGATTCGAACCCTCTAGGTGAGGAGCACTCGGAGTCACCGATTCATCATAGACTTAAACTTCCAAAACCTCTCTGTGTATTTCGGTCTGACGGATTCATGCACTTTGATCATACCGAGTTCATTGAGTTGATCTAGATTTTCAATCTCGGTGCAACCGATTAGAACAGTTCGCTCACACCGAGTTGCAGTAACCGCTTGCGATTCTGCATCTCGGTGCGACTGAATTGTTCCACTCAGTCATGCCGACAGGGTCAGGATATATATACCCACGGGTCAAATTTTGGAAACTCCTCCGAAACCTTTTCGCCCGCGCGTGTCCTGCTCTACTGACTCAGGTCTCTGGATCATCTCCTCATCGCCAGCGACCTCCCGCCGCTGGTCTCCGCCGCCGTCAATTGGAATCTTCACCGCCGTTGCCGCCATAGCGAGATCATTGCCAAGTTAGGGTATGAGTTCGATCCTTTGTGCAATCTTTACCTCCGATTCTTAGCACAAAGTCAATGTCATGATTCTTACCACGTATGAGATCAATCTATCTAGCAAAAACTTCCTTTAGATTAGTTTTGATTCAAAAATTTGGGGTTAGGTTTCCGCCGAACTCATCTCAGACCGACCGAGTTGTAGAAACCGGTCTCACCGATTTGGCTTAGGCCATTGCACTTTTAACTTTTGATCTGACCGAAACTTGCAAATCGGTGTGACCGAGTTCAACTCCCAGCGAAACCCTAGCAATCTCGGACTCACCGAACTGTGTCTCGGTCTGACCGATGTCACTAGTTCAGACTCCAATATTGCTTTGGTGGCACCAAGTTTAACAAATCGTTAGCTCCGAAATGCTTTTTGTGGAAAACTAAAACTAAGTTTTTGACTCAATTGTTTTGCAAAATCTCTGCACTTTGTGATGATCATCCACTCTATCTCAACTATATCTATTCACAGGGTCAGCTTTCAGTTTGCAGTGTCAGAAATGTCTGATTAGAGTGACAGCCAGAACAAGTCTGAGGAGAAAGTTAACATGAGTGAGGGCACTAGTCCCTCTGACAGCTATGATGATGGTAGCAGAAGCACTCCTAGCAACCTGCCTAAGGCTGTTATTAGGCAGAGGAGAAAGAGAAAGTCAGACTCTAAGGATGAAGACTATGTTGCTGCTGAAGAGGAGGTCAGCTCCAAGAAGAAAGTAGTCAAGAAGGAATTTGGCACAGCAGCTTCAACAAAGCCTGGTCTGAACAAGAAGGCTCCTGCCAAGAGAGTGCCCATGTCAAAGGCCAGAGCCTCAACTCTTGAAGCCTCCAAATCAACTGGAGAAGAGGCTGCTGGTGAAGGCAAGAAGAGGAAGGAAAGGGCCAAGAAAACTATGGCAAGAGTTATTGGAAAGCCCTCAATGATGATCCAATCAGATGAGGAGGAAGAAGAAGAGGATGCTGCACCAGCATCAAAGACTCATAAGTTGATGGGGGATAACATCAAGTTTGGGGCTGCTCCCTCAAAGCCCAAGACTGCCCCCAAAGCTACTACTCCAGCCACCAAGTCTGCACCAAAGAGGAGCACGAGAAATATACCAGCTGCTGAAAAGCCCCAATGCCTGAAATAGAAGAAGAAGAAGATAAAGCCCAAGTGCTCAGAAAGTTGAAGCCCAAGATCCCTGATACGTCTCCAACGTATATATATTTTTTTATTGTTCCATGCTATATTATATTCTGTTTTGGACATTATTGGGCTTTATTATACACTTCTATATTATTTTTGGGACTAACCTACTAACCGGAGGCCCAGCCAATTGTTGTTTTTGCCTATTTGAGTTTCGCAGAAAAAGAATAACAAACGGAGTCCAAACGGAATGAAACCTTCGGGAACGTGATTTTCGGAACGAACGTGATCCAGAGGACTTGGACCCTACGTCAAGACATCAACCAGGAGGGCACGAGGTAGGGGGGCGCGCCTACCCCCCCAGGGCGCGCCCTCCACCCTCGTGGGCCCCCTGTTGCTCCACCGACGTACTCCTTCCTCCTATATATACCTACGTACCCCCAAACTACGGAATCTGGAGCCAAAAACCTAATTGCACCGCCGCAACCTTCTATGCGTGAGATCCCATCTTGGGGTGCATTAGGAGCTCATGGGAGGGCATCGATCACGGATGGCTTCTACATCAACACCATAGCCTCTCCGATGATGTGTGAGTAGTTTACCTCAGACCTTCGGGTCCATAGTTATTAGCTAGATGGCTTCTTCTCTCTTTATGGATCTCAATACAATGTTCTCCCCCTCTCTCGTGGAGATCTATTTGATGTAATCTTCTTTTGCGGTGTGTTTGTTGAGACCGATGAATTGAGGGTTTATGATCAAGGTTATCTATGAACAATATTTGAATCTTCTCTGAATTCTTTTATGTATGATTGGTTATCTTTGCAAGTCTCTTCGAATTATCAGTTTGGTTTGGCCTACAAGATTGATCTTTCTTGCAATGGGAGAAGTGCTTAGCTTTGGGTTCAATCTTGCGGTGTCCTTTCCCAGTGACAGTAGGGGCAGCAAGGCACGTATTGTATTGTTTCCATCGAGGATAACAAGATGGGGTTTATATCATATTGCATGAGTTTATCCCTCTACATAATGTCATCTTGCTTAAGGCGTGTAACACCCCGGATGTAACTTTCCATATTTGTAACTCCTACTCTTGCCATTTTCGGCATTGTGATATGATATTCCCTCCGTGGTTGGGTTTTTGTCTTTTGTTTTGCATTTTGTCCATGTCATGCATGTCATATCATGTCATCATGTGCATCGCATTCGCATACGTGTTCGTCTCATGATTCCGAGCATTTTCCCCGTTGTCCGTTTTGCAATCCGGCACTCCTATGTCCCCCGGCGTCCCCTTTTACATTTTTTTTCATGAGCGGGTACTAAACTTTCTCGGAATGGACCGAGGTTCGTCAAGTGGCCTTGGTACACCACCGGTAGACCACCTGTCAAGTTCCGTGCCATTTGGAGGTCGTTTGATACTCCAACGGTGAACCGCATAACCGCGAAGGCCTCTTTTGGATTGCAGTCCAACACCTCTTCAAAACAGCCCAATAACCCATCTAAGTCACTCCCATGCTCTCCGTCGTCGGATCACGATCGTGTGGGCGAAAACTACACCTCATTTGGAGCCTCCTAGCTCCCTCTACCTATAAATATAGCCTCCCCTCCGAAATTTTCCGGATCCCAAAACCCTAGCCCGCTTTCACTCCAGCCTTGGGACACGTCCGGTCCTTGACGGAACTCCGCCGCCGCCGGACGACCCGCAGCCTGCCACGTGGCCTCCGCGCCGCGCCCGCCCGGCCAGCAGGCCCAGCAACGCGCCAGCGTCCGCCCGGCCGGTCGCCGGACTCCGCCGCCGCCATGGATCTCCTCCGACCGCGTCGCTTGACCCGCCGTCGCCGTCGCCGATCGCCGCCAGCCCCAGCGCTTCGTCGCCGCCAGCCAGCGGCGCCAAAGCTCCCTCGCCTCATGCCGCCGCCGTCCTCCAGCGAGGATCCGGCCGGGTCTCGCCGCCCCGGCCTCGTCCCCTCCGGCAGCCCCTCCGACGACCCGCTCCGGCGACCTCGAACCGCGTTCCGGCCAGATCCGGTCTGGAAGAGCCACGGTTGACTTCTTCTCCCCCCCGATTTTCGTCTAAGTCATTTTCTGTGATAATTTGTGTTGCATCTTCATCGCATCACATCTTCGCACTCGTAGCTCCGTTTCGTGCGTGTAATATGTCTAATTGTTCGCCTCGACGAGTAAATCATTTCATCCCATTGAATCATTCTCATTTGACCTTATATTGATGCCCGAAATGCTGTTAGAAGTGGGCTATATGATGTTAGTTTCAGATTCTTATCAGAACATGCAGTTTTGTCATTTTTGCCATGATTGATGTGTGCACCCTATGATCTTGAGACCTACATGTGTTTTGTAATATGCCATGCCATCTTTACAGGGGTGTATGCCATGTATTTTTGTGATATCTGTGGTGACTAGCACAAGCATGCAAACTAGGCTTCATGATGTTGCTGATTCCAGCCCCTGTTTTGCTAATATTTTTATGCCATGTAAACTTGATGCTACCGAGAGATCCATGCATATTTTGAGAAACTTCAGTGAGGATGTTTTGAACATATGGTTATTCTCTATCCATCCATGCCTTTGTTTGCAATTATGGAGTGCCATAACTTGAGTCAATCGAGCTCTACTTTTGCTATAAAATGTTTCCCGGCAGATTGTTTACATGTTATTCAATTTTGCCAAGGTTGTTGTAGTTGATCCATGAATGCTATGATGTTTTTCTTGCCATGTATAGCTTCTATGCCATATCTTCTTGATGGATGTATGCTTAGTTTATCATGAAATGCTCTATAGTGAGTGCATCGAGCTCGCGAAGATGCCTTCATAATTCTGTCAATGTCATGCTCTGTTTGCTGAATCTGTTAACGAAACTTGCTATGTTTACGTGGGCGCCATCATATTTTCTGATCCCTTTTGGCTCATGGTCAGTAAGGGACTTTTGTTCTATGCTTTGAGTAGATTCATGCCATGCCTTGTTTTGCTATTATAAGTTCCTGTAGCATGTTGTTTTCTTGCTCTGAACATTGCTTCCGGATGCTGATTCTGCCATGTTCAGTATTTTCTGAGTCTGTGAAGCTGATATATTTTTCACTTTTGTCATGCTTGTTTGGACCTGTTATGTTGTGATTTAGCCGTATCTCAGTGTTCATCTTTTGTCAAGCATCTTGAGTAGATCACTGCCATATGCTTTGTTGGTACGTTTGGGTGCAGTAGCTTAATTTCTTGTTGCTTGCTATGTGGTATCATGCTGTTAATGGCAGATTTGTGCCATTCTTGTTTTGCTTGTCATTTGCAAACCGTGCATCCGATTCGGTGATCTTTATATCGATTTCAACCGAAATCATCTCACCTTTCCAGCGGCATACTTGGTTTGCCAATTTGATGCCTGGTTCATCATTTTCCTTCCGAACACGCATACGCATTGCATATCACATCTCGCATATCATGCCATGTATTGCATCATGTTGCTTGCGCATTGCACCGTGATTTATTGTGGGTCCATTGTTTGTGTTCTTGCTTCGGGTAGAGCCGGGAGACGAGTACGTGAACGAGGAACCCGTTGAGAACGCTTACGAGGATCAAGTTTTCGACAACTCACGAGAACTTTGCGGTGCAAGATGACCATACCCTCGAAATCACTTCTATCTTTGCTTGCTAGATGCTCGTTCTTTTGCTATGCCTATGCTACGATGCCTGTCACTTGCTTATCATGCCTCCCATATTGCCATGTCGAGCCCTGACCATCCTTTCCTAGCAAACCGTTGTTTGGCTATGTTACTGCTTTGCTCAGCCCCTCTTATAGCGTTGCTAGTTGCAGGTGAAGATGAAGTTTGTTCCTTGTTGGAACATGGAGATGTTGTTCCTTGTTGGAACATGTTTACTTGTTGGGATATCACAGTATCTATTGTTTAATTAATGCATCTATATACTTGGTAAAGGGTGGAAGACTCGCCTTATGCACGGTGTTTTGTTCCACTCTTGCCGCCTTAGTTTCCGTCATACCGGTGTTATGTTCCTTGATTTCGCGTTCCTTACACGGTTGGGTGATTTATGGGACCCCTTGACAGTTCGCTTTGAATAAGACTCCTCCAGCAAGGCCCAACATTGGTTTTACCATTTGCCACCTAAGCCTTTTTCCCCCGGGTTTTCGCGAGCCCGTGGGTCATCTTTATTTACAACCCCCCGGGCCAGTGCTCCTTCGAGTGTTGGTCCGAACTGAGCTGCCTGCGGGGCCACCTCAGGGAAACTTCAGGGTTGGTTTTACTCGTAGCTAGTCTCATCCGGATGTGCCACGAGAACGAGATATGTGCAGCTCCTATCGGGATTTGTTGGCACAATCGGTGCTTTCTTTGGTCTTGTTTTACCATTGTCGAAATGTCTTGTAGTCCGGGATTCCGAGATCGATCGGGTCTTCGGTAGAAGGAATATCCTTTGTTGACCGTGAGAGCTTATAATGGGCTAAGTTGGGACACCCCTGCAGGGTATTATCTTTCGGAAGCCGTGCCCGCGGTTATGAGGCAGATGGGAATTTGTTAATGTCCGGTTATAGAAAACCCGAAGTTGACCTTAATTAAAACACATCAACCGCGTGTGTAACCGTGATGGTCTCTTCTCGGCGTAGTCCTGGAAGTGAACACGGTGTTGGAGTTATGTTTGACGTAAGTAGTTCAAGATCACTTCTTGATCGCTACTAGCTTCACGACCGCGCCTTGCTTCTCTTCTCGCTCTCTTTTGTGAATGTAGCCACCATATATGCTAGTAAACTTGCTGCAGCTCCACCTCACAACTCTGTCCTTCCTATAAGCTTAAATAGTCTTGATCTCGTGGGTGTGAGATTGCCGAGTCCCCGTGACTCACAGATTCTACCAAAACAGTTGCAGTGCCGACGATGCGGTCTGCAGATGACGCAACCGAGCTCAAGTGGGAGTTCGACGAGGAACGTGGTCGTTACTATGTGTCTTTTCCTCGATGATCGGTAGTGGAGCCCAGTTGGGACGGTCGGGGATCTGTAGCATTTGGGGTAGTCTTCTTTTATTTTGGTTCCATAGTGGGACATTGAGTGTAATCTTGATGATGGATTTTTTTTTATGTATTGTGTGAAGTGGCGATTGTAAGCCAACTATGTATATCTTTCCCTTATGTATTACATGGGTTGTGTGAAGATTACCTCACTTGCGACATTGCTTTCAATGCGGTTATGCCTCTAAGTCGTGCTTCGACACGTGGGAGATATAGCCGCATCGAGGGCGTTACAAGGCGTTACTCTATTCTTATGAACTTAATACTCTAGATGCATGCTGGATAGCGGTTGATGTATGGAGTAATAGTAGTAGATGCAGGCAGGAGTCGGTCTACTTGTCTCAGACATGATGCATATATACATGATCATACCTAGATATTCTCATAACCATGCTCAATTCTGTCAATTGCTCAACAGTAATTTGTTCACCCACCGTAACATTTATACTCATGAGAGAAGCCACTAGTGAAACCTATGGCCCCTGGGTCTATTTTCCATCATATTAATTTCCCGACAACAAGCTATTTCTGATGCCGTTTTTATTTTACTTTCTTTACTTCGCATCTTTATCATAAAAATACCAAAAATATTATCTTATCATATCTATCAGACCTCACTCTCGTAAGTGACCGTGTAGGGATTGACAACACGTTATCGCATTGGTTGCGAGGATTTATTTGTTTGTGTAGGTGCGAGGGACTCGTGCGTGGCCTCCTACTGGATTGATACCTTGGTTCTAAAAAACTGAGGGAAATACTTACGCTACTTTGCTGCATCACCCTTTCCTCTTCAAGGGAAAACAAACGCAGTGCTCAAGAGGTAGCAAGAAGGATTTCTGGCGCCGTTGCCGGGGAGTCTAGGCAAAAGTCAACATACCAAGTACCCATCACAATCCCTTATCTCCCGCATTACATTATTTGCCATTTGCCTCTTGTTTTCCTCTTCCCCACTTCACGCTTGCCGTTTTATTCGCCCTCTCTTTTTCGTTTGCCTTCTTCCCGTATGTATCTTTGTTTGTGTTTCCTTGTGCCTTCTATATGCTTGCATCTTCGCTTGCTGAAAATCTATTGATATGGATCCACTTAAAGTGTTCTACTTGGATCATCTTCGATCCTTATGCTTCGTCTTTGAAACCCAAACTAGCCTAGTTGATGGGAAATCTTTAGATGAGCATGCTCATTTTGTGCGTCATCGTTTGTCTGAAAAAGGGAAGCTCTTATGGTATCATATAAATAGTTTGCTATGCTATGCTTGGAATCTTTGTGAAATTTGTGATTTTACTTGTTGCTCTAAGAACCCTAAAAAACATCTTCCCTACCTATGTGACTTCAATGATAATGAAATCTTATCTTCTTATGCAAAGGGTGTTTATAGCTACTATGATATCGAACAAATTGAAGAATTTGTCGTTTTTAAGGGTGCTCATGAAGTTGCTTCTTTGATTGAAAAGTATGATTTTACTCTCAACAAATCTGAAAATTCCGTCATACTTAAATATTGCAATGAAAACTTTGCTCATAATGTCTATGTCCAAGAATTTATTGAAAGAATGACCGTTGCTTTGGAAGAAAATAATGATATGCATGAATCTATAGATAATGATGATTCCGATGATTTGGTTGAAATATCCCTTGATGAACATGATGCTTGCTATTCTTGTGGCCATGATGCCAATATTTATTGTGGAAGGAGAGATTTGCAATACAATGAACGTTGTATTGATGGGGTGCTGGTGCACGTATATATAATACAGGGAAGGCCTCTACCTCAACTATACAAGACTAGGAGGTGGGCCACAACGCCAATACACGTGCAATACAAAATACATACTCAACACTTCGCAATCGAAGGCCACCGGAGAAGCTCATCAGGGCTATCACATCGGTGAAGCACCATCCGGGTATGGGCGTCCTTCACAGAAAACCCAACACCGTCGAATTCAACAGTAAGAGGATTCTCACGAGTAAGGCAATGACCGAGACTAAACTAGTGACTAAGTCAGGTGAAACAAGGACGTTAGACATAGTGATAGGTGTGTAACTAGAAGGAAAACTAGTGCTACCGACATGTGTGATAGGTAAAGAAGAACCGTTGCCAACGGTTATACGAGTGGGAGTGTTAACTCGAGTGAAAGAGGATAGGTTACCGGGATGAGCTGTCATGTGCGCAGTAGCACCCGAGTCCATGTAACAGTTGCCTCCACCTCCGTAGTTACTCGGTGACGGCACCGAGTGTAGAGCTGCCGGGAGGGCAGGGTCACATGATGTAGGAACCGACGGCGACGGGTAGCCTCCATAGGGTGGCACCTGAGCGGGCGCGCCGTAGCCACTGAGAGGTGGCTGAGCGAGCGGAGCACCGTAGGCCGGGTTGGAGGCGCCGAAGTAGGTGGACACGAGGGAGTCCATGGCCACGAGGGTAATGGCACTCCCGTCCAAGGGTTTTGCCCGGCTGACCACGAGGGCGTGGGCGGGGCCGGACGCTGCGGCTGCTGCTGCAGGTAGGGCGGCGGCTGGTAGAACAACGACGGTGGTGCAGGGCCGACGAATGGGTTGGAGACGCCGGAGACGGAGAAGCTAGTGGAGGCCATAGCAGCGACGGCTAGGTGGTGTGGCGGACGCTAGGGCAAGGAAAGGCAGCAGCGACTAACAAATATACAAGCACGTAGAGCTAGCAAGCACACAAGCACACTGCTGGATGGATAAACTAGCAAGTGCAGGCACGGCCGGATCGATAAAGCTAGTATGTAGAAGCGGGATCGATCGGGCGCTAGCGGCACGGATCGGGCGCAGAGTCCTGGCGATTTGGAGGGTACTGCGGCAGCGGCAGAGATGTGCGGCGGCGGCAGAAAGGCGGCGGCAGCGACGACTAGGAGGCGAATCGGCGGCGGCTTGGAGCAGCGGCGGCACACGCAACGGGATGCGCGGACGGCGGCGGCTTGGAGCGGCGGCGGTGTGAGGAGAGGCGCGGCGGCGGCGGCGGCGGATCGGAAGCGAGGAAAGTAACCTAAAAAACTGATACCATGTGGAAGGAGAGATTTGCAATACAATGAACGTTGTATTGATGGGGTGCTGGTGCACGTATATATAATACAGGGAAGGACTCTACCTCAACTATACAAGACTAGGAGGTGGGCCACAACTCCAATACACGTGCAATACAAAATACATACTCAACATTTATAAAGACGAATTTGCTATAGTTCCTTATGTTAAAAATGATATCGTTGCTATTGCACCCATGCTTGATAGTTCCCTTGATGAAAAGCATGATTTCAATGATTTTACTATAAATTCTCTTGAGTTCAATTGTGCTAATAATATGCAAAACCCTAAGCTTGGGGATGCTAGTTTTGCTATGTCCATTACTTGTTGCAATGATTATGATTCGGGTGATTCTTCTTATGATCTTGAAAATTTATTTAAGCCCCATGATGAATATGAGATTGATAATAGTGTTTGCAATAATATTGAAAGTGGGTTTGGAAGAGTGTCAACTTTAGATCCCACATATTTGGAGTATGTTCAATCTTATGATATTTTTGTTAAAAGTGGGTCTGGAGAGGTCATGACTTTAGTTAATGATAATCCCACTATTTTGGAAGAGTGTCAACTTCGCATGCATGTGGATCATATTGAGAATATGTTATGTGATAGCTATTTTGTTGAATTTGCCTATGATCCTACATGTAATTATTATGAGAGAGGAAAATATGGTTGTATAAGTTTTTACCTTACTAAATTACCTCTTGTCATGTTGAGATTGCTATCGTCTCTTTCTTCTTCCTTGCATATGCTAATTTTTTCTTGCTATGATTTGTTTGCTTATAAAATGCCTATGCATAAGAAGTGTGTTAGACTTAGACGTGTAAATCACGTGTCTTATGATGCTCTCTTTGCGCTTCAATTCTTATCTTTCATGTGAGCATCATTGAAATCTCAATGCCTAGCTAAAAAGGCTTTAAAGAAAAGCACTTGTTGGGAGACAACCCAATATTTATCCTTGTTGTTTAGCAATAAATATTTGATCTAGCCTCTGGTTATTTGTGTTTTTATGTTTTAATTAGTGTTTGTGCCAAGTTTAACCTATAGGATCTTCTTGGATGATAGTTATTTGATCTTGCTGAAAATTGCAGAAACTTTCTGTTCACGAAAATAATTGTTAAAAATCACCAGAACGTGATAAACTATTTATTCCAATTGCTTCTGATCAATAAACAAATTTTCTAGGTCGTCCTATTTTGGCTGAATTTTTGGAGTTCCAGAAGTTTGAGTTAGTTATAGATTACTACAGACTGTTCTGTTTTTGACAGATTCTGTTTTTCGTGTGTTGTTTGCTTATTTTGATGAATCTATGGCTAGTAAAATAGTTTATAAACCATAGAGAAGTCGGAATACAGTAGGTTTAACGCCAATATAAATAAATAATGATTTCATTACAGTACCTTGAAGTGGTGTTTTGTTTTGTTTCACTAACGGAGCTCACGAGATTTTCTGTTAAGTTTTGTGTTATGAAGTTTTCAAGTTTTGGGTGAAAGATTTGATGGATTATGGAACAAGGAGTGGCAAGAGCCTAAGCTTGGGGATGCCCATGGCACCCCAAGATAATCTAAGGACACCTAAAAGCCAAAGCTTGGGGATGCCCCGGAAGGCATCCCCTCTTTCGTCTACTTCCATCGTAACTTTACTTGGAGCTATATTTTTATTCACCACATGATATGTGTTTTGCTTGGAGCGTTTTGTATGATTTGAGTCTTTGCTTTTTAGTTTACCACAATCATCCTTGCTGTACACACCTTTTGAGAGAGACACACATGATTCGGAAATTATTAGAATACTCTATGTGCTTCACTTATATCTTTTGAGTTATATAGTTTTTGCTCTAGTGCTTCACTTATATCTTTTGAGTTATATAGTTTTTGCTCTAGTGCTTCACTTATATCTTTTAGAGCATGGTGGTGGATTTGTTTTATAGAAACTATTGTTCTCTCATGCTTCACTTAGATTATTTTGAGAGTCTTAAACAGCATGGTAGTTTGCTTTAACAATAATAGGCATTCAAGATTAGTAAAGAAAAAAGAAAAATTCTTATGAGTGTGTTGAATACTATGAGAAGTTTGATGCTTGATAATTGTTTTGAGATATGAAGATGGTGATATTAGAGTCATGCTAGTTGAGTAGTTTTGAATTTGAGAAATACTTGTGTTAAAGTTTGTGATTCCGTAGCATGCATTATGGTGAACCGTTATGTGATGAAGTCGGAGCATGATTTATTTATTGATTGTCTTCCTTATGAGTGGCGGCCGGGGACGAGGGATGGTCTTTTCCTACCAATCTATCCCCCTAGGAGCATGCGCGTAATACTTTGCTTTGATAACTTGTAGATTTTTGCAATAAGTATGTGAGTTCTTTATGACTAATGTTGAGTCCATGGATTATACGCACTTTTGTTCCTTCCACCATTGCTAGCCTCTCTAATACCGCGCACTTTTCGCCGATATCATACACCCACCATATACCTTCCTCAAAACAGCCACCATACCATCCTATTATGACATTTCCATAGCCATTCCGATATATATTGCCATGCAACTTACTACCGTTCTGTTTACTATGACACGCTCCATCATTGTCATATTGCTTCGCATGATCATGTAGTTGACATTGTATTTGTGGCAAAGCCACCGTTCATAATTCTTTCATACATGTCACTCTTGATTCATTGCATATCCCGTACATCACGGAGGCATTCACATAGAGTCATATTTTGTTCTAAGTATTGAGTTGTAATTGTTGAGTTGTAAGTAAATAAAAGTGTGATGATCATCATTTTTAGAGCATTGTCCCAAGTGAGGAAAGGATGATAGAGACTATGATTCCCCCACAAGTCGGGATGAGACTTCGGACGAAAAAAAAGAGGCCATAAAAAGAAGAAAAAGAAAAGGCCCAAATAAAAAAATGAGAGAAAAAGAGAGAAGGGACAATGTTACTATCCTTTTACCACACTTGTGCTTCAAAGTAGCACCATGATCTTCATGATAGAGAGTCTCCTATGATATCACTTTCATATACTAGTGGGAATTTTTCATTATAGAACTTGGCTTATATATTCCAATGATGGGCTTCCTCAAAATGCCCTAGGTCTTCGTGAGCAAGCGAGTTGGATGCACACCCACTTAGTTTCTTTTATTGAGCTTTCATATACTTATAGCTCTAGTGCATCCGATGCATGGCAATCCCTACTCACTCACATTAATATCTATTGATGGGCATCTCCATAGCCCGTTGATACGCCTAGTTTATGTGAGACTATCTTCTCCTTTTTGTCTTCTCCACAACCACCATTCTATTCGACATATAGTGTTATGTCCATGGCTCACGCTCATGTATTGCGTGAAGATTGAAAAAGTTTGAGAACGTCAAAAGTATGAAACAATTGCTTGGCTTATCATCGGGGTTGTGCATGATTTAAATATTTTGTGTGGTGAAGATAGAGCATAGCCAGACTATATGATTCTGTAGGGATAACTTTCTTTGGCCATGTTATTTTGAGAAGACATAATTGCTTAGTTAGTATGCTTGAAGTATTATTATTTTTATGTCAATATTAAACTTTTATCTTGAATCTTTCGGATCTGAATATTCATACCACAATTAAGAAGAATTACATTGAAATTATGCCAAGTAGCATTCCACATCAAAAATTCCGTTTTTATCATTTACCTACTCGAGGACGAGCAAGAATTAAGCTTGGGGATGCTTGATACGTCTCCAACGTATCTATAATCTTTTATTGTTCCATGCTATATTATATTCTGTTTTGGACATTATTGGGCTTTATTATACACTTTTATATTATTTTTGGGACTAACCTATTAACCGGAGGCCCAGCCCAGAATTGTTGTTTTTTGCCTATTTTAGAGTTTCGCAGAAAAAGAATATCAAATGGAGTCCAAACGGAATGAAACCTTCGGGAACGTGATTTTCGGAACGAACGTGATCCAGAGGACTTGGACCCTACATCAAGACATCAACCAGGAGGGCACGAGGTAGGGGGGGCGCCTACCCCTGTGGCGCGCCTCCACCCTCGTGGGCCCCTGTTGCTGCACCGACGTACTCCTTCCTCCTATATATACCTACGCACTTCAAACTACCAGACACGGAGCCAAAAACCTTATTCCTTGTCGCAACCTACATGCAGTGAGATCCCATCTTGGGGCCTGTTAGGAGCTCACGGAGGGGGGCCTCGATCACGGAGGACTTCTACATCAACACCATAGCCTCTCCGATGATGTGTGAGTAGTTTACCTCAGACCTTCGGGTCCATAGTTATTAGCTAGATGGCTCCTTCTCTCTTTTTGGATCTCAATACAATGTTCTCCCCCTCTCTCGTGGAGATCTATTCGATGTAATCTTCTTTTGCGCTGTGTTTGTTGAGACCGATGAATTGTGGGTTTATGATCAAGGTTATCTATGAAAAATATTTGAATCTTCACTGAATTGTTTTATGTATGATTGGTTATCTTTGCAAGTCTTTTCAAATTATCAGTTTGGTTTGGCCTACTAGATTGATCTTTCTTGCAATGGGAAAAGTGCTTAGCTTTGGGTTCAATCTTGCGGTGTCCTTTCCCGATGTGATGAGGGGCATCAAGGCACGTATTGTATTGTTGCCATCGAGGATAACAAGATGGGGTTTATATCATATTGCATGAGTTTATCCCTCTACATCATGTCATCTTGCTTAAGGCGTCACTCTGTTCTTATGAACTTAATACTCTAGATGCATGCTGGATAGTGATCGATGTGTGGAGTAATAGTAGTAGATGCCGGCAGGAGTCGGTCTACTTGTCTCGGACGTGATGCCTGTATGCATGATCATACCTAGATATTCCCATAACTATGCTCAATTCTGTCAATTGCTCAACAGTAATTTGTTCACCCACCATAATATTTATGCTCATGAGATAAGCCACTAGTGAAACCTATGGCCCCCGGGTCTATTTTCCATCATATTAATTTCCCGACAACAAGCTATTTCAGACATCGTCTTTATTTTACTTTCTTTACTTTGCATCTTTATCATAAAAATACCAAAAATATCATCTTATCATATCTATCAGATCTCACTCTCGTAAGTGACCGTGTAGGGATTGACAAGCCCTTATCACGTTGGTTGCGAGGATTTATTTGTTTGTGTAGGTGCGAGGGACTCGTGCGTGGCCTCCTACTGGATTGATACCTTGGTTCTCAAGAACTGAGGGAAATACTTACGCTACTTTGCTGCATCACCCTTTCCTCTTCAAGGGAAAACCAACGCTGTGCTCAAGAGGTAGCAATCCCTGATCATGATGACAATCACCCAGTGGCTGAAAACATGATAGAGAGGAAGGATAAATGTCTCAGATTGTGGAGACAATCAGACCCTTATGCTGTGACGAGAAGGACTGTTGTGGACTACAACTTTCACACCAAGGAACAACAGGACTTCTATGAGAGAGTTCTTCTGGATAAGAAGCCCATAGTGTGTGATATGAAGTGGTTTGATTGGGAGTACATCGACAATAATGAAGACCACTTCCCTGGAGTGCATGAAAGCTTCAGACTCAATGGAGTTGACAAATTTGTGGGTCAAAAGTTGACCAAGTGGAATCATGAGCTCATTATGCAGTTCTATTCAACAACTCACTTCTACCCTGATGGAACAATTGTATGGATGATTGAAGGAACAAGATATTAGTCTACTGTTGCTGAGTGGGCCAAGCTGATCAATGCCCGTGAAGAGCATAAGGATGAAATTGATGTCTATGCTAAACCTAGGAAGGGTCGTGACTCCATGGCCAACATGTACAAGGAAATTCCTGACAAGGCCTTGGAGACACACAAGCTAGGCTCAGTGTATTATCTGTTGTCTGGACTGGCCACCATGAACACCATTTTGAGCACACCCTGCTGCCTAAATCAGGAGATCACAGGATGATCAGAGGCCACTCCATCAACTTGCTTCAGATGTTTGATGTGCCCCAGAAATTCAAAGTGATGAGTTTGATTGTTGAAACCATCAAGAGAACAACAGCAGACCAAAAGAGATCATGTGGGTATCCTCCACACATCCAGATGCTCATTAACTCCAAGATGGGCAAAGGCATTGAGGGAGTCCTGGACTAAGGGGTCCTCGGACGTCCGACTTTGTTAGTCGTGGGCGGTGATGGGTTGTGAAGATACAAAGACCGAAGACTCTACCCGTGTCTGGATGGGACTCTCCTTGGTGTGGAAGGAAAGCTTGGCGATCAAATATGTAGATTCCTTTCTTTGTATCTGACCGTGTGTAACCCTAGATCCTCCCGTGTCTATATAAACCGGAGGACTTAGTCTGGAGGAGGGACTCAGGACCATAGTCATACAAGCTAGACTTCTAGGGTTTAGCCATTACGATCTCATGGTAGATCAACTCTTGTAATACTCATATTCATCAAGATCAACTCTTGTAATACTCATATTCATCTGGATAGTACTCATTCTTCCATTGAGAGTTCCACTGTGCCGTCCCCAAAAGGCTCGATGGCTCCTTCAATCATTAACAACGATGATGTCCAAGGGGAAACCTTCCTCCTCGGACAAATCTTTGTGTTCGTGACTTCGCCTGCTGAACCCAACTTCGCAGCCATCTGGAGCAGATTGATAGCTACGCCCCTGGCCATCAGGTCAGATTTGGGATCTTGAATTACGTCGCGGATATCCGTTGAGACTTGCTCTTCGACGGCTTTGAGACCACGGCAGGCGCTCCCTGTTCCCATGGTGAACATGACTTAGATCTGTTGTCGGTCCATACTCAGGAAATTGCACCTGTGACTACTTTGTCCCTAGACCCGGAGCAAATCGCACCGTCTGAGGATGGGAAGCTCAACCCTGCCATGGTTCCGCAGATTCCACGGTGTTGGAGCCGCACACAGACTTAGCCTCAGGTGACATCTGTGTCTCCGGAACCTTGGACTCGTTTCCAGCTATAAGTTCTGAACCATGTGCTTCCGCGTATGTCGAGCAAGATCGGTCATCGATCGCCGAATTCAACGCCGCAGACATCTTCCGGCACTCGCCTTTAGGCAACGTGCTCAATTTATTAAAAACCTATCCCTAGCGGGGGACTCTCAGCCGAATTATATCCGGTTTGAACTGGAGGCTAATGATGGAGAATTTCGTTTCCCACCCACCACCCACTTCATAGCCACTGTCAAAGACCTAACCGACATGCTTGACTATGACTCCGAAGACATCGACGGTATGGACGACGATGCCGGAGAAGAGGAGGCCCAAAACCCGCCGTTCACGGGACGATGGACGGCCACTTCCTCATATGACGTATACATGGTGGATGCACCAAAAGATAATAGCGGCAACGACAAGGAAAACCCAGAGAAGAATGACCCTCCTAAGACACAACCAAAGCGATGGCATCAGCGGCGCCACTCTAAATCGCACCGCAGCAGAGACTGCAACACCGGTACAGGAGACGACAACACTCCGGATGGCGCCGAAGACACAGAGGAACCCGATGAACAAACTGCCGAACAAGACAATCGGGAAGATGGGCAAGTCAGCCCTGATGAACAGGCCATAGAAGAAGACTCGGAGGACGGCAGTTATCATCCGCCCTCTGAGGAGGAGGTGAGCCTCGGCAACGAAGACTTCATCGTTCCTGAGGAACCTTTCGGGCAGGAGCGCTTTAAGCTTCAGCTAATAGCCACTGCGAGGAGCCTGAAAAAGAAGCAGCAGGAGCTTCAAGCTGATCACGACCTGCTCAATGACAGATGGACCGATGTCCTGGCAGTCGAGGAATACGGCCTTAAACGCCCAGCCAAAAGTTACCCGAAGCGCAAATTGCTACCTCAGTTTGATGAAGTGGCGCCAGAGCCCGCACCATCATCACACAATGCGGTTGATCGGCCACCGCGCGGTCGGAATAAAACGGCAACTCAAGCCGAAAACCAGACGGTCCCACCTCGTCGTAAAGGCAGGGATAAGACAACTCGGGGCTATACATATGACATTTGTCAAGACCTGGACAGTAGAGCAGGACATACAAGATCGATCTACGGATCGCGAGGACGTGCCTTGACACGCGAGGACGGCTATCTATTCGGACGTGACAAACCTAGTCACGCCCGGGCCAAAAACCACAGGCGGACTCCATCGGAGCTACGTCGCGATGCGGCCTAATATAGAGGCGCCGCACACCCTCTTTGCTTCACTGACGAAGTAATGGATCATGAATTCCCAGAAGGGTTCAAACCCGTAAACTTCGAATCATATGATGGAACAACCGATCCCGCGGTATGGATCGAGGATTTTATTCTCCACATCCACATGGCCCACGGGGACGATCTTCACGCCATCAAATACCTCCCACTAAAACTCAAAGGGCCAGCTCGGCACTGGCTAAACAGTCTGCCTGAAAATTCCATTGGCAGCTGGGAGGACTTGGAGGAAGCTTTCCTTGACAACTTCCAAGGTACATATGTCCGGCCACCAGATGCCGATGACTTAAGCCACATAGTCCAATAGCCTAGAGAGTCAGCCAGGAAATTTTGGACTAGGTTCCTAACTAAAAAGAACCAGATCATCGATTGTCCGGATGCCGAAGCCCTAGCAGCCTTTAAACATAGCATTCGTGACGAATGGCTCACCCGCCACCTCGGCCAGGAAAAGCCAAAATTCATGGCAGCCCTCACGGCACTCATGACCCGCTTCTGTGCGGGGGAGGATAGTTGGCTGGCACATAGCAAAAATACAGGAAGTGACACGGGCACCTCCGAGGCCAAAAATAGCAACGGCAAGATCCGACGCAGTAGACACAAACGCGGAAGTAACGACGACAACGCCGATGACACGACAGTCAATGCCGGATTCAGTGGTTCCAAGTCTGATCAGCGGAAGAAGCCATAATAAAGAAACAACCAGGGACCATCGAGCTTGGACCGCTTACTCGATCGTCCGTGCCAAATCCATGGCACCCCTGATAAACCAGCCAATCACACCAACAGAGAGATTGTTGGGTTTTCAAACAGGCCGGCAAATTAAATGCCGAGAACAAAGAAAAGGGATCGCAAAGCAAGGACGATGACGAGGAGCCCTGGCAACCGAACATAGGGGGACAAAAGAAGTTTCCCCCCAGGTCAAAACAATGAACATGATATATGCTACACACATCCCCAAGAGGGAGCGCAAGCGCAAGCTTAGGGACGTCTATGCGATAGAGCCAATCGCCCCAAAATTTAATCCATGGTCGTCATGCCCGATCACTTTTGATCGACGGGACCATCCGACCAGTATCCGTCATGGCGGTTCAATCGCATTGGCCTTGACCCAATATTTGACGGATTCCACCTCACGCAAGTCCTTATGGACGGCGGCAGCAGCCTGAACCTGCTCTATCAGGATACAGTGCGCAAAATGGGCATTAACCCATCACAGATCAAGCCCACAAAGACCCCCTTCAAAGGAGTCATACCAAGTGCAGAGGCCCGCTGCACGGGCTCAATTACGCTAGAGTTTGTCTTCAGATCTCTGGACAACTTCCAAAGCGAAGAGTTAGGCTTTGATATCGTTCCTTTTCACAGCGGCTATCACGCATTGCTCGGACGAACCACATTTGCTAGATTCAATGCAGTGCCTCATTATGCTTACCTCAAGCTCAAGATGCCCGGGCCACCCGGCTTCATAACAGTTAATGGAAACACAGAACGCTCCCTCCGTACAGAAGAGCACAACGCTGCCTTAGCAGCAGAAGTACAGAGCGGCCTTCTCAAGCAGAACCTTAATTCGGCTGTCAAGCCCCCGGACACCATTAAGAGGGTCCAGACCATTCTGCAGTAGGACAGCTCGGCTCGTCAAGAGCTCGACTAGCAATTCGGCCTCCGTCCCAGCCTCAATCAAGTGACGACATTCGTACGGTGCGTACATAACTACGCACTCAAAATACCATGGGCATAGACGGAGGCATACCTACCTTGTGATCCATAGTACGGCTCGACCGCTCCCGGACACATATACTTTCACTGCTTTTCTTTCCCCTTTTCAGGTCCCTTTTCCACAGGCTTTCCCTGAGGGTTTGATCACCGGTCCTGTCAAAGGATAAACACACCAAGCTGGCATGAAGCACAAGCGTACCGGGGAAATTCTAGGTGTTTTCTTTAACGATCACTCTACCTGTTTTCAGGACCCACACGCAGCTCTCCCTTGGTCATGGCATGTCAAATAGCTTGTTGCTTACCGCACTACTTGTATCAAGGTGCCTTAACGTATTAATCAAATTACAATGAAAATAGTTCGCGACCCGAGCTTTAGGGCCCCAGCTTATCACCTTTGCGCCCTTTCTATTTTCTCTCTTTTTTCCTTTTTCTCTCCTGTGGGTAACCTTATCAGATAGCAGCCGTACACTATGGTATGTTTCACATTCGCCAGGGGCTTTATAGCGCCCCGCAATACGGCAACAAATTCCAAACACTTCTTACAGTATAGTTCGGCACCCCGAATTTAGCATTATATGCATTGGCTCCGAATCATGTCTTTGGTCAATAGTTGGGTTGCCCGGCTCCTGTGCTTGCTACCTTACGTTCCGCTATATCGGCTAAGGTAGTAAAGGGAGAACTAATGCGATTGTTCCCTGGTTTACCTGATGGAGCACCTCAGTAGAGAAAGCCGAAAACTGACTGTCATGATGCGGCGAGAGCCGGTCAGCTCTTCGAAGGTCTCAAATCGTTCGAGATTTTTTCCGCATTACGCGAGGGACCAGTACTAACCCGATCAAGCGCTTATTGCACTCTAGTTCGGATACTAGGGGCTGCGCCAACACTTTTACTGTCAAACTCCTATGGCTAAGTGAGGGCGTTAAAGCCGCATAGTCTGATTGCCTGGTTCGTTGCGCTAAACAACTCCTTCAAGGACCATATAATTGGATCAAGAGTGTTTAGATTCCATCCCGAACACCCCCGTACTACCTACGTGGGGGTAGAAGCCGAGGACTGGCCAACCCTCAGATTTCATACAACACGGTTGCACAGGAGGTAATTTTTTTATATTGCATAACAACTTTGTTTGATCATACAAGGCCGAGACAACATGAATGTATTCATTCAAAAATAATGTCTTTCGCACATTGCGTCGCCACAATGCGAGACCACTCCAGGACGTCTCCAAAGTATTGCTCGGGTGTGCGGTGCTCCTTGCCCTCAGGCGGCCCCTCGTTCGCTAACTTGATGGCGTCCATCTTCGCCCACCACACCTTGACATAGGCGAAGGCCAGGCGCGCGCCCTCGATGCAGACCGACCGCTTGACAGCGTCCAGCCGAGGACAGGCATTCACCAGCCGCTTCACGAGGCCGAAGTAAATGTTGGGTATAGCTTCGGCAGGCCACAGCTGGATTATCAAATCCTTCATGGCCAGTTCGGCCACCCTATCCAGCTCGACCAGCTGTTCCAGCTGATCGGTGAAGGGCACTGGATGTTCTAGCGCAAGGTATTGTGACCAGAACAGCTTCTCCGTCGAGCTCCCTTCTTCGGCCCGAAAGAACTCCGCAGCGCCTGACACGCTGCGCGGCAGGTCCGCAAGCGCCCACGGGGAACTCCGAATTTGGGTTAGTAAGAAATACTTCTTCTTCACATACTTGCTTTCAAATAATAAATGCCTTACCTGCTGCGATCTTCTTGGCCTCCTGGATCTCCTGGAGGGTGCCCTGGGCTTCAACCTGGACCTCTTCCGCACTTTGGCGAGCCTTGGCGAGTTCGGTCTCTTGAGCCGAAACATCACCCTCCAAGGCATCGCACTTTTTCACCGCATCCTGGAGCTCTTGCTGAACCTCGTTGAGCCTGGCCTTGAGCTTTTTACGAGCGGCTTGCTCCTTGGCAGCTTTGTCCTCGGCTTTGGCCAGGGCCTTTTTCAGGGCCTCGACCTCGGACGTCGCTCCTACACAAATCATGACATCACAGTCAATACACATCATTTATTCTTTCCGAATATATAGCAAGTCATTGCATACCTTGCTGCTCTTCCAGCTGCTTCCTCGCTTGACCGAGCTCTCCCTCAGCCCGCTCCAGCTTCTGCTTCAGTCCGGAGACCTCGGCAGTGTGTGAGGTCATGGCTAGCAACGACGCCTTCTTATTGATACAAAGACACATTTAGTTAGTTCCCTGCGAAAATTAATTGATCCTCTGTCCGGCTTTTCTTTTCAAACACCGGACAGTGTCTCAGGGACTACTGTCTATATTGGGACTTTTTCTCTTTTACGTCGCTTACCTCAAAACCTGCCAGCAGGCCGCTGCAGGCTTCGGTCAGTCTGCTTTTGATGGACTGAACCTTCTCAATCACCGTACCTATAAGGATACGGTGCTCATCCACAATGGAACCGCCTCGTAGTGCGTCTAGCAGATTCTCCGGTGCCTCTGGTCAGACAGAGGTCACCGGCGGGACGGGTGCACCTCCTTCTTTAGAGGGAGGCTGCTTGCCGGATTCCGGAGCCTTGTGGGTCTCCGGAACCATACTCGTTTGGGGGCCGAATTGAACCTGGCCCCCATCATCAGTCCCCATGGGGATCTGTTCCCCCATGTGTCCGGCGGCCGAGGTCTCACCCTCTAGCGTCGCCCTGGCGACCTCCAGAACCTCTCCCCGGCCAGGAAGGGTCCTTCGAGACGACACCTCGACGTCGCCCTTGGCCGGGGGAGAGCGAGCGGCCGGCGGTGACTCGCTGGCCATCGCCTTCGAATCCAACGAACCTCCCGATGAGGTTCGCATGGAGCTGTCGTGGGCCGGACTGCAAAAGCATAACTAACCATGTTAATACAATAAGGAGGAAAGGCCGAATACACGGTGAGCACGAGTCTGTCAGGACTTACAATGCAGCCAGGGGCTTGCTCCACGAGGGTCGCTCTGGACTGCTATCGACGTCCCACGCGGTTTTATCCGCGAGGGAGCCTTTCCCCTTCTTGGGCGCCTCCGCCTCCAGATTTGTGTAGGCCACCCTCTTCTTCCTCCCCCACCAGGGGGAGGGTTGCTTTCCTCCTCCTCCTCCTCCTCGTCATCTTCGGTGGCAGAGGAGTGAGTTTTGTCTTCGGACATCACATCCGAAGTACCTTTGCGGCGGAGGCCACCCCAACCCCCCTTGGCCTTCTTCTCCAGCGGCTTATAGGGCGCCGGGACCAGCATCTTCGTCAGGAGTGGGATGACTGGCTCTTCGGGAAGCGGAGCCGAACTATGAATCCGCTCCGCTTTCTGCGACCATTCCTGAAACGATAAATTAGCAAAGTTCTGTTACCCTCCTTGCACAAAGAGGTAGAGGGTACGCCTTGAGATTTAAGGGACTTACCGTGCTAGCGGGGTGGGCAAGATCATGCCCACGATCTGAATCTATGGCCGGCGTCTTCTCGTCGCCTTTGAAGAGCAGCTTCCAGGCGTCTTCGTGAGTGGTGCCAAAGAGCCTCACCAAGGTCTGGTGCTTCTCCGGATCGAACTCCCATAGAGGGGAGGTTCGGCTTTGGCAGGGGAGGATCTGGCGAACCAGCATAACCTGGATCACGTCGACGAGCTTGATGTTCTTGTTCACCATGCTTTGGATGCGCGTTTGCAGCGCCATCAGCTCGTCCGACGAAGACCAATTTGGGCCCTTCTCCATCCAAGAGGTCAGCCGCATTGGAGCCTTGGACTTAAATTCTGGGGCGGCGGCCCAACTAGCACCGCGTGGCTCTGTGATATAAAACCCCAGCTTCTTCCACTCCTTGACAGTCTCCATGAACGAGCCTTGGGGCCATGTGACATTGGGCATCTTGCTCACCATGGCTCCCCCGCACTCCGCGTGTTGGCCATCCACCACCTTCGGCTTCACGTTGAAGATTTTGAGCCACAGTCCGAAGTGGGGCTGGATGCGGAGGAAAGCCTCACACACGACAATGAATGCCGAGACGTTGAGGAAGGACTTCGGGGCTAGATCATGGAAATCTAGCCCGTAATAGAACATCAGCCCGCGGACGAAAGGGTGGAGTGGAAACCCTAGCCCGCGGACGAAATGAGGGAGGAAAACCACCCTATCATTGGGTTTTGGTGCGGGGACGACTTGTCCCTTGGCCGGGAGCCGGTGGGTGATCTCTTTTGCCAAATACCCAGCCTCCCGAAGCTCGGCGATGTCCTTCTCCTCGACGGAGGAGGCCATCCACTTGCCCTGACCTCCGGATCCGGACATGGTTGGGTGTTTGCTCGGATGGAAAAGACAAGAACTTGGGCGTTGGAGCTCGAGAATGGAAGGGCAGAGGAAGAAACAAGGTGTGGATGAAGAAGAGGAAATCCTTATCCCCTTATAAAGGCAGTAAATATTGAACGCCTCCCCACTCGCCTTGAAACTCGCCTATTCCCAAGGGCTGTGTAAATGGCACGGTTGGATTACCCACGCCCGTATTGATGAGAATCCTGCAATAAGGGGACACGATCTCTGCTTTGACAAGATGTGACAAGGGAAACCGCATCTCGAAACGTGGAACAGCAGACGAAAACGGTTCGAAATAATGACCGGGAGGATGTGATGTCATCTTGCGAAAAGTTGTCAGAGGATGGGACTCGTGAAATATTATACTCTCTGCGGCTGCGTGTGTGGTACTTGTGTTGCAGATCCGGACACGTTCGTTGCGCCCGAAGACTATCTTGGAGTATTCGCAAGGAGGAACCCGCCTTGCAATGCCGAAGACAATCTACGCACCGGACACCTCGTCATTGAAGCCTGGTTAAGGGGCTACTGAGGGAGTCCTGGACTAAGGGGTCCTCAAACGTCCGGCCTGTTAGTCGTGGGCCGGACTGATGGGCTATGAAGATACAAAGACCAAAGACTCTACTCGTGTCCGGATGGGACTATCCTTGGCATGAAAGGCAAGCTTGGCAATCAAATATGTAGATTCCTTTCTCTGTAACCGACCGTGTGTAACCCTAGATCCTCCCGGTGTCTATATAAACCGGAAGACTTAGTCCGGAGGAGGGACTCGGGACCATAGTCATACAAGCTAGACTTCTAGGGTTTAGCCATTACGATCTCATGGTAGATCAACTCTTGTAATACTCATATTCATCAAGATCAATCAAGCAGGAACTAGGGTATTACCTCCATAGAGAGGGCCAGAACTGGGTAAACATTATGTCCCCCGTCTCCTATTACCATCATCCTTAGACGCACAGTTCGGGAGCCCCTACCCGAGATCCGCCGGTTTTGACACCGACAGGCATATACTTGTTGGACAAAGAGCACCTTCCCTTGAGGCCTGACTTTGAGGCCAACTCAGTTGTCATGGATGCTGAAGATCCTACTTCAGCAGAGGCTCAAGAGAAGAGGGAGAAGGCAAAAGTAGAGAAGGCAGCCAAGATGCCAAGTGCTGAAGAGGCTTCACAAGTTTTTCTCAAGTCAAAACAAGGTCAACTTGGCTATCTTATTCAAGCCACTTTAAGGATTGGGAAAGGATTGGCCACCCTGACTCAAAACCAAGAGAGCCTTGAAAGGATCATTGAGACAAAATTTTATGATGTAGACTTGAAGGTCACAGAGATGCAAACAACAGTTGAGCAGCTCCAGGAAGAAGCTGAAGAGAGGAAAGGGAAAGCTACCACTAAAGCTTTCCAGAGAGTGCCTAGGGCACATAGGTCTACAGTCGTGCCAGTGACAGACACTAGGGCTACTACTTCAGCACCTGCAGCCACAACTTCAGTTGCCCCTCCAGTTGCACCTCCACCAGCTCCTACAACCTCATCAGATGCATTTGTTGCAGGACTCCTCTCCACGCCACCTCTCGAAGATCAAGCTTAGAGAGCCGCATATCACTATGCATTTTCAAGCTTTTTGGTAACTTGTTGCCAAAGAGGGAGAAAGTGTATAGATCATAGGCTTCGAGAGAGAGAGAGAGAGCTTTGCTTCTTTTTGCTATCTTGTTTCTTACTTATTTGTTTGCTTGCCTGGATGATACTTTATGTGTGTGTGAGATACTTGTATGGTCATGTGTTTGATCATATCATATGCTAATGCTTGTGCTTGGATGATGATATTATCTATCATTCATGTATGATCATTCACATCTTGCCTTGGTGATGAGTGCATATTTCATATACTATCATTTTGAGCGCTCCACCAAGATGTATGTGACATGGAAGAGTAACCCATGATCCTAATTGATTGTGCATTTGCATTCAAAAGAAAATTTTAAATAATACACAAATTTAGGGGGATCTATTGCTTATCACATACTTCTCAAAGCGACGATGTATTTCATTCTTATTATCATTTTTCGAAGCTTTGATCTATATGTTGTCATCAATTACCAAAAAGGGCGAGATTGAAAGTGCAACTAATCCCTGGGTGGTTTTGGTAATTCTTAATAACATATATCTCATTGGACTAATATTCTTTCAAGATAATCATTTCAGAAAGTTCAATAATTGGCATGGCATGGACTAGAGATGTGGACCCCTCAAAATGCTAAGGACACATATTGGCACAAGCTCAAGACTCTACATTTTCATTTTAGTGAGATCAAATTGAGTCCATAGGAAAAGCCAATACTATTAAAAGGGGATGAGGTGTTGCTTAATGGCTTGCTTGCTCAAAATGCTTAGTGATATGCTCCAAAAGCCCTCAACCACTTTCTCATATCCACATATATCCCAAACCAAAAGTCAAACTCGGCCCCACCGATTTCATCTATCCGGCGCCACCGAGTTCATTTGACATAGCCATAGCCAGAAACCCTAATCAGTTCGGTCTCACTGAGATGGGATTGCAAACTCTCTGTTTCCCTTCGTAACGTTTCAGTCTAAACGAGATGAGCGATCAGTCCCACCGAGTTTGCAATGCCAACTCTCTGTTTCCTTTTCGTAACGTTTCGGTCTCACCGAAATGAGCGAATTGGTCACACCGAGTTTGCCTGACCAACTCTCTGTTTGCCTATTACAGAAATCAGTCTCACCGAGTTCATGTGATCGGTCTCACCGAGATTACATTATGCCCTAACCCTAACACAGTCGGTCCCACTGAGTTGATCATGTCGGTCCCACCGAAAAGCCTAACATTCACATTTTGAACTAAATCGGTCTGACTGAGTTTCATTATTCGGTCCCACCGAGTTTGGTAAATTGTGTGTAACGGTTAGATTTTCTGTGGAGGCTATATATACCCCTCCACCCATCCTCCATTCATGGTTAGAGCTATCAGAACGTCCCTACACTTCCAACATTCATTTTCTAAGAGAGAACCACCTACTCATGTGTTGAGACCAAGGTATTCCAATCCAACCACAAGAATCTTGATCTCTAGCCTTCCCTAAGTTTCTTTCCACTCAAATCATCTTTCCACCATATCCAAATCTGTGAGAGAGAGTTGGGTGTTGGGAGACTATTATTTGAAGCACAAGAGCAAGGCGTTCATCATCAACACACCATCTATTACCTTTTGGAGAGTGGTGTCTCCTAGATTGGTTAGGGGTCACTTGGGAGCCTCCGTCAAGATTGTGGAGTTGAACCAAGGAGTTTATGCAGGCAAGGAGATCGCCTACTTCGTGAAGATCTACCCTAGTGAGGCAAGTCCTTCGTGGGCGATGGCCATGGTGGGATAGACAAGGTTGCTTCTTCGTGGACCCTTCATGGGTGGAGTCCTCCGTGGACTCGCGCAGCCGTTACCCTTCGTGGGTTGAAGTCTCCATCAACGTGGATGTACGATAGCACCACCTATCGGAACCACGCCAAAAATCTTCGTGTCTACACTGCATTTGCTCCTTCCAAATTCCTCCCCTTTACCTTCATATGCAATGATTTACATTCCGCTTCTATACTTTTAGAATTGCATGTGTAGGTTGATTGCTTGACTTGTGATAATTTGCTAAAATCTTCCAAGACTTAAAATTGGGAAAAGGCTAGATTTTTTATTTAGTCAAGTAGTCTAATCACCCCCTCTAGACATACTTTCGATCCTACAAGATGTCATCTCTACTTGTCGCAGTGGACGCCATTGGAGAAAGATAGGACTATGAGATCACGACCGAGGTGATGGAGCGCATCAAGAACATCCAAGCCATTTCCCAAGCGCCACCTACTCCAGTGTGAGCCTTTTTGCGTAGTATGATCGAGACTGTGTGCTCTTGGGTTGGGGTCCGAGACCCCATGTAATGCTACTTCTTCTCTGTTCATCATGGACTTAGTCTATTGGTACTCTCGTTGGTTTTGACCTTGACTCTGCCTCTTGTGGATTTTCTAATTTAAAGTCGGATGCTCCTTGCATCTCTGTTCTAAAAAAAGAGAGCTTTCTTTTGTGCTTTTTGAATCAAGCTGCGTTTGTTCTATGAAGATTTCCTCGTTTGACTATCTAATGGTAAGAAATGATTGTGCGACTTTGAAAGTGCAACTATCCCTAGGTGGTTTTGGTAATTCCTAACAACATATAGCTCATTGAGCTAACGCTATTCCAAGACGAATATTTCAGGAAAGCTCAATGAATGGCATGGCATGGATGATGAAAGTGGATCCCTCAAAATATCAAGGACAAAGGATTGGCTCAAGCTCAAAAGCTCAAGACTCTACATTTTACATTTTAGTGATCCAAGATCACATTGAGTCTATAAGAAAAGCCAATACTATCAAGGAGGGATGAGGTGTTGCTTAATGAGCCTTTTGCTTCATGTGCTTAGTGATATGCTCCAAAACCCTCCACTACTTTCTCACATCCACTTATGACCTAAACCTAAAGTCAAACTCGGCCCTACCGATTCTTTCTATCCGGCGCCACCGAGTTCAGATGTCATAGCCACTGCCACAAACCCTAGGCAAATCGGTTTCACCGATAGGGATCTCGGTCTCACCGAGATGGGATTGTAATCTCTCTGTTTCCCTTTCGTAACTTTTCGGTCTCACCGAAAGAGTGAATCGGTCCCACAGAGATTACAATGTAAACTCTCTGTTTCCCTTTTGTAACTTTTTGGTCTCACTGAAAGAGCAAATCGGTCCCACCGAGTTTACTCGCCAACTCTACGGTTAGCTAATTACCAAATTCGGTCTCACCGAGTTTGTGTAATCGGTCTCACCGAGATTACGTTATGCCCTAACCCTAACCATATCGGTCCTACCGAGTTGCATGGCAGTCCCACCAAAAACCCTAACGGTCACTAGGTTTACTAAATCGGTCTGACCGAGTTTGATGATTCGGTCCCACCGAGTTTGGTAAATTGTGTGTAACGGTTAGATTTTATGTGGAGGCTATATATACCCCTCCACCTCCTCTTCATTCGTGGAGAGAGCCATCAGAACAAACCTACACTTCCAACTTACCAGTTCTGAGGGAGAACCACCTACTCATGTGTTGAGGCCAAGATATTCCATTCCAACCATATGAATCTTGATCTCTAGCCTTCCCCAAGTTGCTTTCCACTCAAATCTTCTTTCCACCAGATCCAAATCCTATGAGAGAGAGTTGAGTGTTGTGGAGACTATCATTTGAAGCACAAGAGCAAGGAGTTCATCATCAACACACCATTTGTTACTTCTTGGAGAGTGGTGTCTCCTAGATTGGCTAGGTGTCACTCGGGAGCCTCCAACAAGATTGTGGAGTTGAACCAAGGAGTTTGTAAGGGCAAGGAGATCGCCTACTTCGTGAAGATCTACCGCTAGTGAGGCAAGTCCTTCGTGGGCGACGGCCATGTTGGGATAGACAAGGTTTCTTCTTCGTGGACCCTTGGTGGGTGGAGCCCTCCGTGGACTCGCGCAACCGTTACCCTACGTGGGTTGAAGTCTCCATCAACGTGGATGTACGATAGCACCACCTATCGGAACCATGACAAAAACATCCGTGTCTCCAATTGCGTTTGAATTCTCCAAACCCTTCCCTTTACATTCTTGCAAGTTGCATGCTTTATTTTCCGCTGCCTATATACACTTTGCATGCTTGCTTGAATTGCGTGATGATTGCTTGAATTGTTCAAAGATAGCTAAAATCTGCCAAAGTCTAAAATTGGGAAAAGGCATAGCTTTTAATTGGTCAAGTAGTCTAATCACCCCCCCCCCCTCTAGACATACTTCAAGGTCCTACAGACTTTAGAAGTTTAGAGCACCCATTTCAGTACATGGTAGGAGTATATATATGATCCAGATTTTCTAGTGACCCATATCAGTACATGGTAGGAGTAGTGTGTTTCCTCTCATCCCTGGCGTCTTCAACCCTAGCCGCCGCTAGGAGAGGCCAGTCTTCCAGCGCCGTCCTCCAGCGGCTCCCCTACATCGGCGACCTCGGTCGTCCGTGGTGAGGGGGGAGGGGGTCGCCGGATCCACGCATGTGGATCATTTTCACTTCCTCATAGTCTAGTTTTTTAGGCTTTTTATCATCTTGGCTTCGTCAACGACGATGACTACACTGAACAAAGGTTCTTCGGATCCTTCCCTGATGAGGCCATCGGTCCTATGGTTGGGGATGGATTTGGAAATCAGTCTGATCAAGCAAGGATAGCGTGGCGGTGGCGGCATCCTCGTGGTTGACATGTGTCCTCGGGCTCCGCCGTTGCAACGGCGTTTGCTCCAGCGTTGGTGCGGGAGATAGTCCAGAGCGGATGCAGATTGTGGTCTGCATCAACGAAATTTGGAAGACAGAACATGTGCTAGGTTCGTGGAGGGCAGGTATGGTTTCCTCCTTCGACATCTTAGTCGTGGTGGTGTGCCAGATCTAGAGGTCGATGGCGTGTCCGGGGTGTTGCCCCGGTCTGATTAGTTCAACGGGAAGGGCTTCACTTTTGGTGAGCCACCTTGGAGGTCCGCAAAGCTGCATATCAGCGATGGAGCTGCATCGAGCTCAGGTGAGGAGGCGATCCGTCATTCTTTTCTTTGGTGGCTGCTGTGGTGGTGCCGGAGGCAGATGACGGGCGTTGGTGTCAAACTCATAGTTGTTTGATGTCTACTACGCAACCTTCTTCCTGTAGACATTGTTGGGCCTCCAAGTGCAGAGGCTTGTAGGACAGTAGCAAATTTCCCTCAAGTGGATGACCTAAGGTTTATCAATCCGTGGGAGGTGTAGGATGAAGATGGTCTCTCTCAAACAACCCTACAACCAAATAGCAAAGAGTCTCTTGTGTCCCCAACACACCGAATACAATGGTAAATTGTATAGGTGCACTATGGATGGTAGATATAGGTCTCTATAATCTGAAAATATAAAAACAGCAAGGTAACTAATGATAAAAGTGAGCGTAAATGGTATTGCAATGTCTTGAAACAAGGCCTAGGGTTCATACTTTCACTAGTGCAAGTTCTCTCAACAATAATAACATAATTGGATCATATAACTATCCCTCAACATGTAACAAAGAGTCACTCGAAAGTCACTAATAGCGGAGAACAAACGAAGAGATTATTGTAGGGTACAAAACCACCTCAAAGTTATTCTTTCTGATCGATCTATTCAGGAGTCCGTAGTAAAATAACACGAAGCTATTATTTCCGTTCAATCTATCATAGAGTTCGTACTAGAATAACACCGTAATACACAAATCAACCAAAACCCTAATGTCACCTAGATACTCCAATGTCACCTCAAGTATCCGTGGGTATGATTATACGATATGCATCACACAATCTCAGATTCATCTATTCAAACCAACACAAAGTACTTCAAAGAGTGCCCCAAAGTTTCTACCGGAGAGTCAAGACTAAAACGTGTGCCAACCCCTATGCATAGGTTCATGCGCGGAACCCGCAAGTTCATCACCAAAACATACATCAAGTGGATCACGTGATATCCCATTGTCACCACAGATAAGCACGGCAAGACATACATCAAGTGTTCTCAAATACTTAAAGACTCAATCTGATAAGATAACTTCAAAGGGAAAACTCAATCCATTACAAGAGAGTAGAGGGGGAGAAACATCATAAGATCCAACTATAATAGCAAAGCTCGCGATACATCAAGATCGTGCCAAATCAAGAAATCGAGAGAGAGAGATCGAACACATAGCTACTGGTACATACCCTCAGCCCCGAGGGTGAACTACTCCCTCCTTGTCATGGAGAGCACCGGGATGATGAAGATGGCCACGGTGAGGTTCTCCCCTCGGCGAGTCTTAACAGGGTCCCGATTGGTTTTTGATGGCTACAGAGGCTTGCGGCGGCGGAACTCCCGGTCTATTCTGTTCCCCAAAGTTTTTAGGGTATATGGATATATATAGGCGAAAGAAGTCGGTAAGGGGAGCCACGAGGGGCCCACGAGGGTGGAGGGCGCGCCCAGGGGGCGCCCCCCTGCCTCGTGCCTTCCTCATTGCTTCCCTTACGTACACTCCAAGTCTTCTGGATTGCTTCCGTTCCAAAAATAACTCTCCCGAAGGTTTAATTTCGTTTGGACTCCGTTTGATATTCCTTTTCTGCGAAACACTGAAACAAGGGAAAAACAGAAACTGGCACTAGGCTCTGGGTTAATAGGTTAGTCCCAAAAATAATATAAAAGTGCATAGTAAAGCCCATTAAACATCCAAGATGGATAATATAATAGCATGAATACTTCATAAATTACAGATACATTGGAGACGTATCACTGTTCTGCCATCTTTTCAGTTTTGTCATGTCGGTCCTTTCGTGGCTTGTACTTTAATCTTTATGATATGAATGAGACACGTATTACCATGCAAAAAAATGGTAGGAGTACATGGCAGGGAATCGAGCGATAACTGCCCCCGTGTCGTCCGGACGGGTGGCACGGGAGGTGATCTAATCCAGTTTTTCTGTGAACTCCCTCTCCGATCTCCCTCCCTCGTTGCTGCTGGATGATAACCCACAAGTATAGGGGATCAATTGTAGCCTCTTTCGATAAGTAAGAGTGTCGAACCCAATGAGGAGCTAAAGGTAGAACAAATATTCCCTCAAGTTCTATCGACCACCGATACAACTCTACGCACGCTTGACGTTTACTTTACCGGAAACAAGTATGAAACTAGAAGTACTTTGTAGGTGTTTTTGGGTAAGCTTGCAAGAAAGTAAAGAGCACATAAATAAAATCTAGGGCTGCTTAGATGAAGACACAACTAAATCAGTTTTAGTAAAGAGCTTGTTGTCACGAGAAAGTTATTTGTCCCTAGGCAATCGATAACTAGACCGGTAATCATCATTGCAATTTTATTTGAGGGAGAGGCATAAGCTAACATACTTTCTCTACTTGGATCATATGCACTTATGATTGGAACTCTAGCAAGCATCCGCAACTACTAAAGATTCATTAAGGTAAAACCCAACCATAGCATTAAATTATCAAGTCCCCTTTATCCCATACGCAAACAACCTACTTACTCGGGTATGTGCTTCTGTCACTCACGCCACCCACCATAAGCAAATCATGAACGTATTGCAAACCCTACAGCGGGAATCCCTCACGCTTGCGCGACACGGAGAGCACCATAGGACAGCACCAATAATAAAACATGCAACTCAAACCAATCTTGATCATCAAATAGCCCATAGGACAAAACAGATCTACTCAAACATCATAGGATAGCCATACATCATTGGGAAATAATATATAGCGTTGAGCACCATGTTTAAGTAGAGATTACAGCGGGTAAGAGAGAGGTTACACTGCTGCATAGAGGGGGGAAGAGTTGGTGGTGATGGCGGTGAAGTTGTTGGTGAAGATGACGGTGATGATGATGGACCCTGGTGGCACTCCGGCGCCACCGGAAGCAAGGGGGAGAGAGCCCATCTCCTTCTTCTTCTTCCTTGACCTCCTCCCTAGATGGGAGAAGGGTTTCCCCTCTGGTCCTTGGCTCCCATGGCGTGGGGCGAGCCCCTCCGAGATTGGATCTATCTCTCTGTCTCTCTCCGTTTCTGCGTTCTCTCCTGGCTCTGTTTCACCGTTTCGTATATATATGGAGATCCGTAACTTCGATTGGCCTGAAACCTTCGCCGTGATTTTTTTCATAAAATTAGCTTTCTTGCGGCAAAAGAAGAGCTTCAACCGCCTTACAGGTGGGTCACGAGGGTCAGGGGCGCGCCCTAGGGGTGGGGGGGCGCCCCCCTACCTCGTGCCCACCTCGGACACTGGTTCGCGTTGATTTTTGCTCCAGATTTTCCAAATATTCTGAAAAGTACCTCCGTCCGTTTTTATCCCGTTTGGACTCCGTTTGATATGGATATTCTGCGAAACCAAAAACATGCAATGCAGTGAACGGCACTTTGGGCCTTTGGATCAATATGTTAGTCCCAAAATAATATAAAAAGTTGCCAAAAAGTATATGAAAGTTGAATAATATTGGCATGGAACAATCAAAAATTATAGATACGACGGAGACGTATCAGCATCCCCAAGCTTAATTCCTGCTCGTCCTCGAGTAGGTAAATGATAAAAAGATAATTTTTGATGTGGAATGCTACCTAGCATAATCTTGATCATATGTCTAATCATGGCATGAATATTAAGACACGAGTGATTCAAAGCAATAATCTATCATTTTACATTAAGACAATAATACTTCAAGCATACCAACCAAGCAATTATGTCTTATTGAAATAACATAGCCAAAGAAAGCTCATCCCTACAAAATCATATAGTCTGGATATGCTCCATCTTCACCACACAAAGTATTCACATCATGCACAACCCGATGACAAGCCAAGCAATTGTTTCATACTTTTGACGTTTCTCAAACCTTTTCAACTTTCACGCAATACATGAGCGTGAGCCATGGACATAGCACTATAGGTGGAATAAAATATGATGATAGGGGTTATGTGGAGAAGACAAAAAAGGAGAAAGTCTCACATCAACTAGGCGTATCAACGGGCTATGTAGATGCCCATTAATAGATATCAATGCGAGGAGTAGGGATTGCCATGCAACGGATGCACTAAGAGCTATAAGTGTATGAAAGCTCAAGCTGGAAACTAAGTGGGTGTGCATCCAACTTGCTTGCTCATCAAGACCTATGGCATTTGAGGAAGCCCATCGTTGGAATATACAAGCCAAGTTCTATAATGAAAATTCCCACTAGTATATGAAAGTGATAACTCAAGAGACTCTCTATATGAAGAACATGGTGCTACTTTGAAGCACAAGTGTGGTAAAAGGATAGTAACATTGCCCCTTCTCTCTTTTTCTCTCATTTTTTTGTTTACTTTTTTTGGCCTTTCTCTCTTTTCTTTTCTTTTTCGTCCGGAGTCTCATCCCGACTTGTGGGGGAATCATGGTCTCCATCATCCTTTCCTCACTGGGGCAATGCTCTAATAATGATGATCATCACACTTTTATTTACTTACAACTCAATATTACAACTCGATACTAGAACAAAGATATGACTCTATATGAATGCCTCCGTGATGTACCGGGATGTGCAATGATCTAGCGTAGCAATGACATCAAAAAACGGACAAGCCATGAAAACATCATGCTAGCTATCTTACGATCCTGCAAAGCAATATGATAATAAATGCTCAAGTCATGTATATGGTGATGATGGAAGTTGCATGGCAATATATCTCGGAATGGCTATGGAAATGCCATGATAGGTAGGTATGGTGGCTTTTTTGTGGAAGATATAATGAGGTTTATGTGTGATAGAGCGTATCGTATCACGGGGTTTAGATGCACCGGCGAAGTTTGCACCAACTCTCGAGGTGAGAAAGCGCAATGCACGGTACCGAAGAGGCTAGCAATGATGGAAGGGTGAGAGTGCGTATAATCCATGGACTCAACATTAGTCATAAAGAACTCACATACTTATTGCAAAAATCTATTAGTCATCAAAACAAAGTACTACGCACATGCTCCTAGGGGGATAGATTGGTAGGAAAAGACCATCGCTCGTCCCCGACCGCCACTCATAAGGAAGACAATCAATAAACACCTCATGCTCCGACTTCGTTACATAACGGTTCACCATACGTGCATGCTACGGGACTTGCAAACCTCAACACAAGTATTTCTCAATTTCACAATTACTCGACTAGCATGACTCTAATATCACCACCTTTATATCGCAAAACTATTTCAAGGAATCAAACATATCATATTCAATGATCTACAAGTTTTATGTAGGATTTTATGACTAACCATGTGAATGACCAGTTCCTGTCATCTCTCTAAATAGGTATAAGTGAAGCAAGAGAGTTTAATTCTTTATACAAAAGGTATGCCCACACTCTAACAAATATAAGTGAAGCAAAAGAGCATTCTACAAATGGCGGTTGTCTAAGTGAAGAGAAACAGGCAATCCAAACTTCAAATGATATAAGTGAAGCACATGAAGCATTCTATAAAGCCATACTCAAAAGATATAAGTGAAGTGAAAAGAGGATTCTATAAATCAACCAAGGACTATCTCATACCAGCATGGTGCATAAAATTAAAAAAAAACTAAATGCAAAAGACGCTCCAAGATTGCAGATATCACATGAATGAAACGAATCCGAAAACATGCCTATACTTGTTGAAGAAAGAGGGGATGCCTTCCCAGCATCCCCAAGCTTAGACGCTTGAGTCTCCTTGAATATTTACTTGGGGTGCCCCGGGCATCCCCAATCTTGAGCTCTTGCCTCTCTTCCTTCTTCTCACATCGAAACCTTCTCAATCATCGAACACTTCTTCGACACAAAACTTCAACAGAAAACTCGGTAAGATCCGTTAGTATAATAAAGCAAATCACTACTCTAGGTACTGTTGCAAACCAATTCATATTTTGATTTTGCATTGTGTCTACTGTAATATAGCTTTTCCATGGCTTAATCCATGATATAAATTGATAGTTTCATTAAAACAAGCAAACTATGCATCAAAAACAGAATCTGTCTAAAACAGAACAGTATGTAGCAATCTGAACATTCACCATACTTCTGATACTTCAAAAATTCTGCCAAAATTAGGAAAAATAAACAATTTGTACATCAAGACATTTCAAAAAGAATCAGAACCATTTGATGTTCCAGTAAAAAATAACAAATCGTGCACTACAGCCAAAGTTTATGTCCTGCACCGTACAAACCAACAAGCTTTGTAAACATCCTAAAGGCAAATCTTGGCACATTATTTTTATAATACAATGGAATTGTACAAGGGGATAATTATTTTTGTTGAAAAGTTTCTGTAATCAATATTCACAAAGTTTCCGTGAGCATGAAAAAGTTCAAGGCTAGCTCCCACTTCAACAATGCTTGTCTTTCTCACTTTCACTTTCCCTTTTGAAAAAGTTTTTGGGTTCCACTCTTTATTTTTGTTGTTTTTAAACTATATGAAAGCACTCAACAGAAATAAACGACTCTCTAAAACTTCCGGGTTGTCTCCCTGGCAGCGCTTTCTTTAAAGCCATTAAGCTAGGCATATAGTGCTCAAGTAATGGATCCACTCGGATCCCAAGGTATATCAAAGCCAATTTTAATTAGCAATGATTTGTAATTTAGTAGTGAGCACAAAGCAACATATATCATGTAATGACGAAGTCTAACTCTCTTCCTATGCATCGGCATGTCATAAAAGAACAATTCATGCACACTTAGTAAATGCCAATGCATAGTATAAACAGTTTCTTGCAATTTTATCATGTTGAAAACATAGAGAGGTAGAGATATAGTTCCTCTCTCATCATTGCAAGTAGGAGCGGCAAGCACATGCATATTATACCTATCAAAGTCATCATGTGCAATGGTAAATGGCAACCCATCAATATAATCCTTAATAAGTGCAAACTTCTCCGATATAGTGTAGTTGGGAGAACTCAAAAAGATAATAGGACTATCATACGTGGGTGCAATAGCAACAATTTCATGTTTAACATAAGGAACTATAGAAAGTTCATCTCCATAAGCATAATTCATTTTGGCATCTTGGCCACAAGCATAGCAAGCATCATCAAAAAGGGATATTTAAAAAGAATCAATGGGATCATAGCAATCATCCTTCGGTAAGCACGAAGGGGAATTAAATAATGTATGAGTTGAAGAGTTACTCTCATTATAAGGTGGGCACAGGTGATCAATCCGCTCTTCCTCCTTTTGTTCTTCGCTCTCCTCCTCATCTTTTTCATCCAATGATCTCACAGTTTCATCAACTTCTTCTTCCATAGATTCCTGCAAAATATTAGTCTCTTCTTGGACAGCGGAGACTTTCTCAATAAGTGCATTAACATAGGCATTATATTCATAATTCTCATAACAATATTTAAGGATAGCTAAATGTTCAGATCTATAACAAGCATCATCAAAATCCTCAAACTCTTTAAACATGGATTCAATTTCGTAAGCACCCATAAAAGCAACAAATCCTTCTATTTGTTCCACATCATAGTAATCGTATATACCATTAGCATAAGAAGCTAAGGTTTCATTATCATTAAATTTGCATGAAAAGGGAAGGTGTGGAGCATTCATCCTAGAGCAACAAGTATAATCATATTCCGAGCATAGTTGTCTAGCATACCACTTCAATATATAAATTTGATCCCATAATAGTTTCCCTTTTGAGTTAAGCGATAATCCCTAAAGTATTCACGTTGATCCAACATTACTCCCATTACCAAATTGAATGAGGTTTTCTCAGGATTATCAAAGTGGTACATAATATTTTTCACATATTGAGCATCGAGGGTTTTAGGAGGTTCCTCATCTCCATGAGTAGCAAGTACACCTAATTTTTTTGGTATTTCGTGTTCCATATCCACAACTAAAGATAGAGAACAACTAAGAACAGCAAATAAAAATTACTTAGTGATAAAGCAAACAAGCACACACGACAATATTCACCCCACGCTATGATTCCCCGGCAACGGCGCCAGAAAAAATCTTGATAACCCACAAGTATAGGGGATCAATTGTAGCCTCTTTCGATAAGTAAGAGTGTCGAACCCAACGGGGAGCTAAAGGTAGAACAAATATTCCCTCAAGTTCTATCGACCACCGGTACAACTCTACGCACGCTTGACGTTTACTTTACCGGAAACAAGTATGAAACTAGAAGTACTTTGTAGGTGTTTTTGGTTAAGCTTGCAAGAAAGTAAAGAGCACGTAAATAAAAGCTAGGGCTGCTTAGATGAAGACACAACTAAATTAGTTTTAGTAAAGAGCTTGTTGTCACGAGAAAGTTATTTTTCCCTAGGCAATCGATAACTAGACCGGTAATCATTATTGCAATTTTATTTGAGGGAGAGGCATAAGCTAACATACTTTCTCTACTTGGATCATATGCACTTATGATTGGAACTCGAGCAAGCATCCGCAACTACTAAAGATTCATTAAGGTAAAACCCAACCATAGCATTAAAGTATCAAGTCCCCTTTATCCCATACGCAAACAACCTACTTACTCGGTTACGTGCTTAGCCACTCACGCCACCCACCATAAGCAAATCATGAACATATTGCAAACCCTACAGCGGGAATCCCTCACGCTTGCGCGACACAGAGAGCACCATAGGACAGCACCAATAATAAAACATGCAACTCAAACCAATCTTGATCATAAAATAGCCCATAGGACAAAACAGATCTACTCAAACATCATAGGATAGCCATACATCATTGGGAAATAACATATAGCGTTGAGCACCATGTTTAAGTAGAGATTACAGCGGGTAAGAGAGAGGTTACACCGCTGCATAGAGGGGGGAAGAGTTGGTGGTGATGGCGGTGAAGTTGTTGGTGAAGATGACGGTGATGATGATGGCCCCTGGTGGCACTCCGGCACCACCGGAAGCAAGGGGGAGAGAGCCCCCCTCCTTCTTCTTCTTCCTTGACCTCCTCCCTAAATGGGAGAAGGGTTTCCCCTCTGGTCCTTGGCTCCCATAGCGTGGGGGTGGGGGGCGAGAGCCCCTCCGAGATTGGATCTATCTCTCTGTCTCTCTCCGTTTCTGCGTTCTCTCCTGGCTCTGTTTCACTGTTTCGTGTATATATGGAGATCCATAACTCCGATTGGCCTGAAACCTTCGCCGTGATTTTTTTCTCGAAAATTAGCTTTCTTGCGGCAAAAGAAGAGCGTCAACCACCTTACAGGTGGGTCACGAGGGCCAGGGGCGCGCCCCCCTACCTCGTGCCCACCTCGGACACTGGTTTGCGTTGATTTTTGCTCCAGATTTTCCAAATATTCTGAAAAGTACCTCCGTCTGTTTTTATCCTGTTTGGACTCCGTTTGATATGGATATTCTGCAAAACCAAAAACATGCAATAGACAGGAACTGGCACTGGGCACTGGATCAATATGTTAGGCCCAAAAATAATATAAAAAGTTGCCAAAAAGTATATGAAAGTTGAATAATATTGGCATGGAACAATCAAAAATTATAGATACGACGGAGACGTATCACTGGACGATGTTGTCAGGCAATGGCTTGGCAGTTGACGGCGGCGACGGGTCCTAGATGGTTCCGCGGCGGTGCGAGGAGTGTGCAGCAGGCCAACATCGACAGTAATTCAAGGAGGCACGATGTCAATCTAGTTATGTGGAAAGATGATTGTATGTATTATTGAAAAACTTTGGCATTAGCAACAACAAGCAGCAGTCCACAAGATACAATGACGGCCATGGTTGGGCTAGTACCACCAGATATGGGTGGCTCTCCTATGATCTAAGGTTCTGGCGACAATAGTCTATGTACCCGTGGGCGGTCCTTCGCTCGGGTGCGCAGGTGGTGCACTATGGTCCTGCACTACCGGCGAGGGTGGTGAAGCAAGAGGTGACACATGGTGGAGTCGTCTGATGCAGATTTATCACCCGGCTACTGCTTGTGAGGATGATGTGGTGCTGCCACAACATTCTGAGGGATTTTGGCGGTATCCACAACCTTCTTCCCTCTATTGCTAGTGACTTCATCGCGTGTGCAACGCTCTTGGAGTAGCGGAAAGTGGAAGCGGACACAAGATGACTTTGGTTTGGGGTGCTTCTTGAGTACCTCGTTTCATGCTCTGGGGTAAAAATCTCGGGTCTAACTCTAGTTGGTTATACCTGGCAATGTCGCCGACTTTTTTCTTTACCTTGTTGAAGACATTGCTTGGAACTTGCTCGGATGTTATCTTCAGGGTGAAAACCCACGATCTAGCCTTCATTGGTTGGACCCGGCGATGATGGCGCTTGAGCGTCGTTTCCTTTGTGAAGGCGTTGCTTTTGAAGAACCTTTCTCGTAATCCATGTGTTGTCAAGAGATAGTTGGTGCCCATGGTCGTTGTTGTTTTTCCTCGTTCGATGTTTTGTTCACTTCAGGTTGTTTTATTCTAGTCATAGCTTTGGTCATGTATGAATTTGCTATTTGCCAGCAGGATCCTTTTTGTGTGTGCGTTAGTGTTGGTTGTGTGCATCTTAGTTACCACTGGTGCAACGAGGTGATATACAAATGGTTTTTAACCCCTTTTCGCGACAGCGTTTTGAACCGTTGCCAAGTGAGTGCGTGTGATAGGAGGGTCCTTCCCACATGACCCAGAAACCGTCGGGGATAGGCCCTTCGGCCACACATGCTCGGCAAGATGAGGTCGTGTGCGATGGGCGAGCGATCAAATTCGGTTATACGTAAAGTTGTGTTAAAAATACAATTATACAGGCCCAATGTTTCCGGTCGTAAGTACATCCCACATAGTCAGTCCCAGACTAACGTTTCCGTAGGTATGTACATTCCACACAGTCAATCCAAGGAATACGTTTCCGTTTGTATGTACATCCCACACAGTCAATCCAAGAAGTACGTTTCAGTTCCTATGTACATCCCACACAGTCAATCCAGGGAAAACGTTTCCGTTCGTACGTACATCACACATAATTTTACCCATTAAATCGTTTGTGATACCGTTGCCATTGCGGACGATATTAACAATTTTACCGTTTATGTTATTGAATGCACCACACACGTGCGTAGAAGAAACTGTGTGGCATAGGTTGTCCATCACACACACTTTTTATGTGGTAAATGTTTGCGCATGGTGGCATAACGCAAACAGTTTTCAAGAGGAAGTCGTGTGCGATTGTTCATTGATCCAACACGTTTTATTCCTAGAAACTGTGTGCGTTGTCTGAGGTCATCGCCCACGGTATTTTCTCAATAACCGTTTGCAAGAGAAAAACCGAATTAGCATGCTAATTGGCCTATTATCAATAATCAATTTATTAATCTAATTAACATTCCATATTAAGCACACAACATATTTTATTTTCGTATTAAGGAAGCAGGATTTCATAATTGAAATACATTAGAGTACAACATCATATAGCTTCATCACTCAGCTACCCCATTACACAACTGCACCAGCATCAAGTTTCACATGCAACGTCTATAACCTTTGGAAATTAGCATCACGGACAGTTGCTGCTTTCTTTATGTATTGTATCTACGTTAGTGTTTTCCCCGAGGATTAAGGGATGATGCAGTACAGTGAAGGTAGATATTTCCCTCAATTGTGAAACCAAGGTTATCGAACCAGTAGAAGAACCAAGCAACACTATGTAAATGGTACCTGCACAAAAAGAACAAATACTTGCAACCCGACGCAAAAGAGGGGTTGTCAATCCCTCCCAGATAAAAGAATGGTAAAGTAATAGATTGGTAGATGCAAATAAAATAAAGGCAAATAAAATTAAACGATGTATTTTTGGGTTTTTTATAATATATATCTGAAAATAAAAGATGCAAATAAATAAAAAGGCAAATAGCAATATAGATCTGAAGATATATGATGAGAAAATAGACTCGGGGGCCGTAGATTTCACTAGTGGCTTCTCTCGAGAAAATAGCATACGGTGAGTAAACAAATTACTGTTGAGCAATTGATAGAACTTCAAATAATTATGACGATTTCCAGGCAATGATCATTATATAGGCATCACGTCCAAGATTAGTAGACCGACTCCTGCCTGCATGTACTTCTATTACTCCACACATCGACCGCTATCCAGCATGCATCTAGTGTATTAAGTTCATGGAGAAACAGAGTAATGCAATAAGAATGATGAAATGATGTAGAAAATATCTATTCATGTAGGAATAAACCCCATCTTGTTATCCTTATTAGCAACGATCAATACGTGTCTTGCTGCCCCTTCTGTCAATGGGAAAGAACACATCACGATCGAACCCATCACAAAGCACCTCTTCCCATGGCAAGAAAAATCGATCTAGTCGGCCTAACTAAACCAAAGATTCGAAGAAGAAATATGAGGCTATAAGTAATCATGCATATAAGAGATCAAAGAAACTCAAATAACTTTCATGGATAAAAAGATGTGATCATAAACTCAAAGTTCATCGCATCCCAACAAACACACCGCAAAAAGAGTTACATCAAATAGATCTCCAAGAGACCATCGTATTGAGAATCAAAAGAGTGAGAGTAAGCCATCTAGCTACTAACTACGGACCCGTAGGTATACAATGAACTACTCACGCGTCATCGGAGAGGCACCAATGAGGATGATGAACCCCTTCGTGATGGTGTCTAGATTGGACCTGGTGTTTCTAGAACTTGCGGCGGCTGGAATTGTGTTTCGTCGACTCCCCTAGGGTTTTTGGATTTTCGGGGTATTTATAGAGCAAAGAGGTTGTGCGGGAGGCAGCCGAGGCGGGCACAACCCACCAGGGCGCGCCTGGGCCCCCAGGCGCACCCAGGTGGGTTGTGCTCCCCTCGGAGCCCCCCTCTGGTACTTCTTTGGCCCAACAGGTGTCTTCTGGTCCAGAAAAATTCTCCAAAAAGTTGTGCTGCTTTTGGACTCCGTTTGGTACTGATATTCCGGGAAGTAAAAAACAAGCAAAAAACAACAACTGGCACTGGGCACTATGTCAATAGGTTAGTCCCAAAAAATGATATAAAGTTGCTATAAAATGATTGTAAAATATACAGGAATGATAATATAACAGCATGGAACAATCAAAAATTATAGATACGTTGGAGACATATCAGCATCCCCAAGCTTAATTCCTGCTCATCCTCGAGTGGGTAAATGATAAAACAGAATTTTTGATGTGGAATGCTGCCTATCATGTTCATCACATTCTTTTCTTTTGTAGCACAGACATATGGACTTTTATATGGTTCAAAGCAATAGTCTAGTTTCGACATGAAGATTTCAATACTCAAGCATATCAACGAGCAACCATGTCTTTAAAATTATCAATACTAAAGCAAGTTATCCTTAGCCCATCATGCTCAATCATTGATCCATTCATGAAACACATTCGCATATTAACTACATCCAATGCTCAAGTATGATCATAGTGCCCCTTAGTTGGTGCTTTATAAGAGAAGATGGAGACTCAAAAAATAAAAATTGCATAAATTAAATAGAAGGGCCCTTCGTAGAGGGTAGTAGGGATTTGTAGAGGTACCAGAGCTCAAAGCTTGAATTGGGATAAAAACATTTTGGGTGGCATAGTTTTCCCGTCAACGAAAACGACAGAGTAATTCCCAACACTTTCCATGCAGATATATCATAGGCGGTTCCCAAATAGAAAGTAAAGTTTATTCCTTTTTCCACCATTCTTTCACAATCCATGGCTAGTCGTATCCACGGGTGCCATCCATACCAGCACTTTCCAAGGTATTTATTATTTGACAACATAAAGTAAATTCATTTTTCATTTTGGTACTGGGCATCCCTAATACCTTTGCCGTACTCTCATGCAATGACAAGTGAATAAACACTCATCTTGAGAATAACACATCTAGCATGGAAAATATTGGCCACCCCCTGCCGCTTCATGAGCGGTACGAGCACACAAAAAGGAAATTATTTTGAAAATTGGAGATGGCACATACAAATTTGCTTAGAACGGCACGGAAATACTGCATATAGGTAGGTATGGTGGACTCATATGGCAAAACTGGGTTTAAGGATTTTGAATGCACAATTAGTATTTCTACCTAGTACAAGTGGAGGCTAGCAAAAAGATTGAGAAGCAACCAACCAAGAAACGAAAAATCACATAAGCAAGCATTAAGCATAACTAACACCGAATAATGCTCCACAAGTAGGATGTAATTTCATTGTATAACTATTGACTTTCATGCTTGCATAGGAACCACAAACCTTAACACCAATATTCTTACTAAAGCATAATTACTCATCAACGTGACTCACATATCAATATCATCATATCTCAAAACTGTTACAAAGAATCAAGCTTATTTTGCCCAATGATATTCATGAAAGTTTTTATTATATTCCTCTTGAATATCTATCACTTTGGGACTAGTTTCATATGTTGTAATTGCTTTTTGACAAGCTCAAACAAATTTAAGTGAAGAACATGAGCATAAAAATTTTCATCTCTCAAGATAGTATAAGTGAAGCATGAGAGAATTTCATCAAAAATACTAAATCTAAAATAAATCTAAGTGAAGCATGAGAGAATTTCTTCAAAATTATCAAAGCACGCCGTGCCCAAAATGATATAAGTGAAGCACTATAGCAATTCCATTGCTCATTTTAAGTGAAGCATAAAGAGCAATTCTAAAAAATTATAGCATAATTTTGGCTCTCTCAAATAAGTGTGTTCAGCAAGGATACTTGACACAAAATAAAAAGCAAAACAAGCAAAGACTCATATAATACAAGACACTCCAAGCAAAACTCATGATATGTGACAAATAAAAATATAGCTCCAAGTAAAATATCGATGGTCGTTAGAACAAAGAGGGGATGCCACTCGGGGCATCCCCAAGCTTAGTTGCTTGTTCATCCTTGAATATTATCTTGGGGTGCCATGGGGCATCCCCAATCTTAGGCTCTTAATTCTCCTTATTCCTTCATCCATCGCGATCTCTCCCAAAACTTGAAAACTTCAATCACGCAAAACATAACAAAACCTTCACGAGATCCGTTAGTATAACAAAGCAAATCACCACTCTAAGTACTGTAGCAAACCCATTCATATTTTATTTTTGCATTATATCTACTGTATTCCACCTTTACTATGGCTTATACCCCCCCCCCCAATAAAGTCCATATATAGATTCATAAAAATAAGCACACAACGCAAAGAAAACAGAATCTGTCAAAAACAGAATAGTCTGTAGAAATGTGGAAACTTCGTATACTTCTGTAACTCCAAAAATTCTGAAAAATTAGGAAAACATGGGAAATTTGTATATCAATCTTGTGTGAAAAAACAGAGCAAAAGCACGTTTCTATGATTTATGAAAATTATTTTACTGAGCGCAAAAGTTTCTGTTTTTTCAACAAGATCGAATCAACTATCACCTAACATGATCCCAAAGGAGCTTGGCACAAAAACTAGTTAAAACTTAAAAACACAATCATAACAGTAGAATAATTACGCAAACACTTAAGAACAGAAAGAAAAAAGGCAAAAATAAATTTTATTCATTGGGTTGCCTCCCAACAAGCGTTATCGTTTTACGCCCCTAGCTAGACATAATGCATAGATTCAAGTGTTGTCATCTTAAGTTTTGGCTACCTTGGTAAGGGATTTCTTGAAGCCGAGAGGCTCCTTGCACTTACCCAAATTTTAGAAAAAGAAACCATCTTGAGATCTAAAATATCCAACCATTTATTGCAAAGAGTAATCAAAGTATTCATACGATTGAGATTTCCACTAATATGTTTCAGAGGTTCGTTATATTTTTGCAACTCAACCATATGTTTATGCAAATCACTCAACTTATCAAAAATCTGAACTCCCTCTTGAGTAAAAGAAATCCTCTTTTTGGTTGGTGGAATTCCCAAAATCCCTTCTAGGATCTCATAAGCGGTGTTAGCATCAAGCTCAATAAAGTTCCCTTTTGCGGCAAAATCCAAGAGTTGTCTATGATGTAAGGTTAATCCTATATAAAAGGGTCTTTTACATCTGTATCCCTAACTCGAACCCACTACTCACATTTGCCCCTAATTCGCAAGCCTGCTCAAAAATACCCCTCCGCCATCATGTTCCCTTATAGAATTGCCCTTCCGTGTCGTTTCCGACCAGTCAAGGCTGTTTGACTGGTAAGCGGCCGTTTCTTTGACATTTTTGCCCCTCCGTCCTTACACCTGGGCCCAGGTCACCAGTTCACTCTCTCTCCCTCTCATTCTCTCGCCCGAGCCGCACGCTCTCTCTTTCTCCCCCAAATCGCCTCCCACCGTAACCCTAACCCTAGCTCGCTCGATCCAACTCGCAAGGCTCAATCTCCTGATGGCGGCCACGGTGGAGCTTGGGATTTGACTCTACGCCGCACTATACTACGGCGTGAAAGAGACACAGGCGACAGGATGGGTGGGGAAAACAGTTGCGGCGGCAGCGGCGAACGAGGGAGCACACCACAGCCACAGAAGCATGCTTCAGCGGGGTAAGTTTCTCTTCTAATCTGGCGGAGTCTCTTGCCATTTGTAGTTTGATTTGGGATTTGTTGACCTAGTTCATAGTGATCATGGCGTTCGGATCTGTCTCTGTTTTCCATGGTCATCGTAGGATCGACCCCGATAGAGCAGTTGGGATGGAATGTAGAATGGAAACCACACTTCTAGCTAGTGCTGGCACAAAAGCAACCAATACAGGATTCTCTTTTCCTTTTGTTGCTGACAATCAAAGGACTTTGAATCAGTTTAGATCTGCCATATGTGCTCAATATCCATGGGGTCTATATGATGCAGTGGAACTCATGTACTAGGACATTGACAAAACAGCTTGGGTCCCTATCCAGTGTGATGATGAGCTTGGTATCATGTTTGCAATACATGATTCTTTCCCTGCTAAACTAGAAATCAGTGTCAAGGAAGAGAGGAGAGCCAGAGAGCAGAGGAACAAGATCTCAGTCTAGGTCTAGAGATAAAGGTAGGACCACCCAATCAAGGGGCAGGAAAACAACAACTCATAGTAGAGGCAGCATCAGTTCCATGCGGGCACCAGGGAACACCCTCTTGTAGAAGTTCCTAAGAATGCGAGGTCCCTCTCATAGTAGAGATTCAGTTGACCCCTATACTGAAGAGGGACTACCAGATGATTGGCCAAGTGATGATGAGGATGAAAAGTTGTTTCCACAGTTTGTAACAAGGAAGAAGGGCAAGGAGAAAGATGATGAGAGGGAAGATTATGTTCCACCCCCTGAAGGCATGTTTGCTGAGGCAGGTGAAGATGAGAAGGAGGAGGACAGGGACATGGGATACTCTGAAACATCTGATGAGGAAAGACCAGATGTGCAATACAATAGAGATGATCCTTCTTTGGCACAGGGAACACTATTTTCCAGTGCTTTAGAATGTAGAAATGCTCTTGCAACCTTCTCAATAAAGACTCAAAGTGAATTTGTGATAGACAAGAGTGGCGATTACTAGGTTGACAAAGACATTGTGCTTATAAGAGGTGTCAATGGAGGATGCATGCCTCCTTAATGATACATAGCACACTATTTCAGGTATCAATATAGCAACTAACATTGCATTTGTAGTTAGCAGCATTGATACTGTATTTTGTTTGTTTCTTGCAGCACATAAGTTCTAACATGTGTATGAACTTTCATGAATGCAGGTTAAGGTGAACAAAACTTCTCATACATGTCCCAGTGTGAACAGGAGAAAAAGATTGAAGTCAGCTAAGAGTAGATGGGTTGTTGATGCTGTGAAGACCTGGGTTTTAGAGGATTAAGAAGTGGGACCAGCAATTGCGTAAAATTTGAAGAAGAAGTATGGCCTGGCAGTTCCATATATGAGAGTATTCTATGGGAAGCAAATGGCACTTGACAATATCTATGGTAAGTGGGTTGATTCTTTCCAGTTATTGTATACCTTCAAGGCAGAAGTGGAAGGCTTGGCCATCGTGGCACTCACTGCAAGGAATCCATTGACCCAGCTTTTGGGGAAGAAGAGCATGGGGGGTTGAAAATGCAACAGATGATCATTTAGATGCTGAAACAGATGCTGAAAATGCTACTGAGGTTGAAACAGATGCTGAAAATGCTACAGAGGTTGAACCTGATGGTGAAAATGCTCCAGATGTTGAACCTGATGCTGCAATTGCTACAAATGCACCAACAGTATCATCTGCTATAAGGTGCAAATGCTACAGATGTTCTCATTTTAAATTTTGCTTCATTTGATGTTCTCAATTCCTTTTTTGCTTCATTTAATGTTCTCATTTCAATTGTAGCCCAAGGAAGAACAACAAAAAGGCAGTTGATAGAGGGATGTCACCAGCCAAGAAGAGGCTGAAGTTTGCACCAGATCCTACAGTAGGATCTGTAACTGGAAGCAACCAGCTAAGAAAAGAAGTGAGCAAAACTTTCACCACAAGGAGGAGTTCAAGGCTCTTAACTAACCCTGCTTGCAACACCAGGACCAAGAAGATGAAAGACACTGTATTTGGAATCATTTATCGCTGTTTTTGTTGTTTAACAACTATTTGTGAACTTGTTAGCTGCTATCTTAAGTGTGTGATGCTGAAATTATGAACTTATGTAATGGTGAACTTGTGAGCTGCTATCTTGAATGTGCAATGCTCCTTTTGTGCAATGATGAATTTATGCTATTTTGTGAGCTGCTAGTTTCAAATATTATGTGAGCTGCTATCTTCTGATATGCTACTTTCAAATATATTTGTGAGCTCCTATTTTGTCACAATAGATCATTTGTTCAAATATTTCAATCTATGCTATTTCAGTCATTGATCAAAGCAAGATTCTTGAGTCATTTCCAAATAGCAACATCACAACATTCCCAAATCACAACATTGTTCTGTGATAATACATACCCAAACTAAGCTCCATCACAGCATACACTACAAAGAGTAATCCATTTAGTATGGATTATTAGACCACCCAGAAACAAATGTGGCCACAATGCTAATACCAAGAACTAGGATAAATCCCCATGCTTGCATAAGCTCATTCCTCTTCTTCATCTTCAGCTTCAGTTTCTTGTTCTTCTCGGTTAGATACGTCACCCTCCTATCTAAAACAAGAGAGTTTAGCCAGCTCTTCTCCAATCCTGCATGAAGCTCCTCAAATGCACGAGCAACACGTTCAGTCAGTGGTGGGTCAATCCATACAACCCACTCACATTCATCAGGAAGCTGCAAAATCAATGATCGAATTAGAAAGAGGGAAAAGAGCATAATCGAATCAAGCTTAAAAGCCAAACACTTACATCAAGAGGGAAACCGAGAAACCTTCTGCCAGAGCTTGCTCCTCCCCAAGCGACGCGACAAGCAGGAATAAGCCCGTGGCCAGGGCACCGCTGCGTCGAGCGAACCTCAAGGCCACAGAATGTCAGATCGGGGATGTAAAACTCCGATTGAAACTGAACTATCCCGACACCATCAACCTAACAGCAGCAAAAAAAACCCAAATTGATGAACCCTAATTCTGCAATATGCCCATATCTCCCCCAAACCGAAACTGAAACTTACATTGGCGGCCACCGACGAGCTCGTAGAAGACATCCCCGCCATGCCCGACGTACGCATCGCTCATCACGCCGTGACCGACCTGCCCCTCTCTCTCCGACCGCGGAAACGCCCGATCTAGTACGTGCTCAAAAATACCCCTGCCATCGTGAGGAAGAAGAAAGAGGGGAGAGAGAGTGAACGGGTTAGTTGGGCCCAGATGTACGGCAGGAGGGGCAAAAATGTCAAAGAAATGGCACATTAGCGGTCAAACAGCCTTGACTGGACGGAAACGGCTCGGAAGGGCATTTCTATAAGGGCACATCACTGCGGAGGGGCATTTTTGAGCAGGCTTTGGAATTAGGGGTATATCTGATTAGGTGGTTCGAGTTAGGGACAGAAATGCAAATGGCCCTATATAAAAATTTCGAAGCAAAATCTTTGCATCCCCCTTTAGGTTGCTAATGCGGTAAGATTCCATTAGCCTATACCATGCATCTTTCAAATTTTCTCCTTGTCTTTGCTTGAAGTATAAAAGTTCAAAATCTGGAGATAAAGGAGGAGCAGTCATGCTGGCCATATTGACAAACTAAGCAATCAAGACCCCACACATAAATAGATCCGACGAGAAAAACGAGCGAGAAAAGGAGGGCGAATAAAACGACAAATTTTGGTGAAGTGGGGGAGAAGAAAACGAGAGGCAAATGGAAAATCATGTAAATTGCAAGGAGATGAGATTTGTGATTAGGAACCTGATAGATGTTGATGATGTCTCCTCGGTAACGGCTCCAGAAATTCCTCCTAATGCTTTCTTTAACTATCGTATCTGCGTCAGTGTTTTCCCCGAGGATTAAGGGATGATGTAGTACAGCGAAGGTAGGTATTTCCCTCAGTTGTGAAACCAAGGTTATCGAACCAGTAGGAGAACCAAGCAACACTATGTAAATGGCAACCGACGCAAAAGAGGGGTTGTCAATCCCTCCCGGGTAAAAGACTCATAAAGTGATAAATTGGTAGATGCAAATAAAATAAAGGTAAATAAAATTCAACGAGGTATTTTGGGTTTTTGATAATATAGATCTGAAAATAAAATATGCAAATAAACTAAAAGGCAAATAGTAATATAGATCTGAAGATATATGATGAGAAAATAGACCCGGGGGCCGTAGATTTCACTAGTGGCTTCTCTCAAGAAAACAGCATATGGTGGGTAAACAAATTACTGTTGGGCAATTGATAGAACTTCAAATAATTATGAAGATATCCAGGCAATGATCATTATATAGGCATCACGTCCAAGATTAGTAGACCGACTCCTGCACGCGCATTACTATTAGTCCACACATCGACCGCTATCCAGCATGCATCTAGTGTATTAAGTTCATGGAGAAACGGATAATGCAATAAGAACGATGACATGATGTAGACAGGATCTATTCATGTAGGAATAGACCCCATCTTGTTATCCTTAATAGCAACGATCAATACATGTATTGCTGCCCCTTCTGTCACTGGGAAAGAACACCGCACGATCGAACCCATCACAAAGCACCTCTTCCCATGGCAAGAAAAATCGATCTAGTCGGCCTAACTGAACCAAAGATTCAAAGAAGAAATACAAGGCTATAAGTAATCATGCATATAAGAGATTAATGAAACTCAAATAGCTTTCATGGATAAAAAGATCCAATCATAAACTCAAAGTTCATCGGATCCCAACAAACACACCGCAAAAAGAGTTACATCAAATAGATCTCCAAGAGACCATTGTATTGAGATACAAAAGAGAGAGAGTAAGCCATCTAGCTACTAACTACGGACCCGTAGGTCTACAATGAACTACTCACGCATCATCGGAGAGGCACCAATGAGGACGATGAACCCCTCCGTGATGGTGTCTAAATTAGTGTTTCTAGAACTTGCGGCGGCTGGAATTGTGTTTCGTTGACTCCCCTATGGTTTTTGGATTTTCGGGGTATTTATAGAGCAAAGAGGCTGTGCGGGAGGTGGCCGAGGTGGGCACAACCCACCATGGCGCGCCTGGGCCCGCAGGCACGCCCAGGTGGGTTGTGCTCCCCTCGGAGCCCCCTTCTGGTACTTCTTTGTCCCAACAGGTGTCTTCTGATCCAGAAAAATTCTCCAAAAAGTTTTGATGCATTTGGAGAACGTTTGGTACTGATATTCTGCGAAGTAAAAAACAAGCAAAAAACAACAAGTGGCATTGGGCACTATGTCAATAGGTTAGTCCCAAAAAATGATATAAAGATGCTATAAAATGATTGTAAAACATCCAAGAATGATATGTTGTAGACGTATCAGCAGTACATAGACAGATGAACCTCATCTGGAAAACTGCTGAAGCGGAAGGCGGATATTGAGCCTTCATTGATGTTGAAGGTCTTTGCAACTTTAGGCCAGTGCATGTGGATGATTGACCGTCCATCCTTTGTCCTCTTCAGGAAGACTTCAATATTGGCACATGGGTGTTGTATGAATACCTTCCCCGCCTCCTGACCATACAGGTGGTTTGAGAGGTAATCATCAGTGAACTGCTTTGGAAAGGCCTGAAAACAAGGATATGCCTAAATATCTTTAGATTTGAAATGGTGCAAAGGTATTAGAAAGACAAGGTATAACAGTTAGTACCATACTGTAGTGAACTGATGTCTTCTTCATTGTGTAAAAAAAGATCTTGTTGTTTTTGCCACTAATTTCTTTATCGTAACAATCTTTCCGAAGTTTCTTGACTTCTTGATATTCATGGACAACTCATTTCCCCATATGCAAAAAGGGTCGAACATTGGTCAAAACCTCTAACAGCAGGACCTACATGTGCAAGACCAAATTGTTAAAAACGTAATATTTGAAAACAAGAAGTGGAAATGTGTGTTATTAACTGCAACATGCCTAATATTTAAAAACAAGCAAACATAGTCATTCAAACTTGTTGTGCAGGTCTAAGTACACTAGTCATTGGCCCTGTTTGGATCCATGGGTTAGAGTTAGTTTGAGCTAGTTTGGGCTCAAATAGCCCTAAAGTATCCAATCATGAGGGCTAGTTTGAGCTAGTTGTGTCTAACCCACCCAAAACAACTATCCCACCCAAGAGGTGCTAATTGGGACTAGTTCTCCTAGTGCATTTATTGTCAATCTAACCCTGTCATCTAAACACCTCTTTGGCTAGAGTTAGTTTAGGGTTAGTCATTGTTGAGTATCATTGTTATTTAGGAAACGTAGGATATCAGAGGATTTATTCTACCTTGACTTGTACTCCAAGATGACCATGTACTCCTATATATAAGCCCATGAGGCTCAAGCAATACGATCAACTATTCCACCAATCTCTCTCTCTCTCTCTCCCTTTTAACTATCATGAGCTAGAAACTAACTCTAACCTCTAGCTAAGTTAGAGTATCCAAACAGTGCCATTGTTAAATCAAATGGAAAGGCGTGTTAAATACTCCCTCTGGTCCTTTTACTCTGCATATAAGAATTGTCTCAAGTCAAACTTCATAAAGTTTGACCTTATTTATATGAAAATATCAACATCTACCATGCTAAAGTTATACAGTATGAAAATTTAAGTCGTGACACATCTACTGATATTGATTTCATATTGTGAATGTTTGTATTTTTTCTATAAAGTTGTTCAAACTTTACGAGGCTTGACTTTAGACAAATCTTATATGCGAACTAAAGATTTGGAGGGAGTACAGCATGCTTAACAGCAACCAAATATAGTCATTCATAGAGCTATTGTTAAAATTGGTATTGATGAAATTGAACTGCATAGTTCATACTAGCACATATAGAACATCACACTGTGAATAGCTGAAATAAACAAGGCATACTATGAACAACCAAAGATGGCAATTAAATCTGGACATATGCTAACTTCAAACTACCGAACAACCAAAAGCCATAGAAATAAACAAGGCGTAATGCAAACAACCAAATATAGGAATAAATACTGGACAGGTTCTCACTACAAAAGGGGTTCGAGAAAACAAATCATGGGTTTCCTCACTTGTCATAGATTGGCTCCTCCTCGTGGTCGCCGTCGATGAGGTCTGACTTGCCAGCTGTGGATCCCAACCTAGCATTGTAGAACGTGTCCTTCAGAAATGACAAAAGGGGCTCCATGGCGATAAAGGATGGCAAATTGTTCATAAAGAGCCGTTGGAGATCAGTGGCACGGCCATCGATGAGTTCGATGACTGTCGAACCCGACGGGTCGGGGGTGGGCAACTTAACCTGTGACATAGCCCGCATCAAGCCGTCACTGTTGACGACCTCGATGTCGTAGCCGGCATCCGCGACAAGCCAGAATACTCTAGCACGCTGATTGAAAGGCTAGCTCCATCCAGGTCCAGTCATCGTCATCAGATTCCTCGGCGACCACCTCGTCGACATCGGGCGAAGAGGCTGTGGTAGAGCTCTTTTGGGCCATTCACCCCTCGAGCTCCTCGAGAAGCGTAGCCGGGCTTAGGCTGTGACGGTCTAGAGTGGGGGAGGGGGTGAGGATGGGGATCTGTGGGAAAGGGGGCGTTTCGCATGCGTCATTTAAGAAACTCAGAGCGGCAAGGGTATGTAGATCGGTGGGTAAACTGCACGGGCAGACCAACAGAGGTTGACGATGGAGGCGGCGGCGGCGACCTAGCTAGGTTTTGAGTGAGAGAGGGGTGGTGTGTATGTGTGTGAGCGAGAGATTTGGGGTGAGCAAAGGATTTGGTGTGTGTCTGGAGGGGGTCCAAGGTGGTGTTTGAGAAAATGCATGGTATTGAAAAAGTTTACTAGGCGGGAGTAAAATGGGCGGGGCTACGAAAATTTGGATCAAGGGATTGAAGCGGCGGTCGGAGTAACAAACATCACACCCGGTAATATAATAACCGTGTTCTATCAAACAGAAAAACACTCTAGTCGAGCAGATATTTTTGAGATTGCGAGGGATGCAAGCGGGAGTAAAATGTCAGGGCTACTAAAAATTTGGATCTACTGATTGAAGCAGACCGGGAGTAACAGACATCGCACACGGTCCACACATACTAATCGTGTGCTATCAAACAGAGAAACCATCTAGGCGGGTAGATATTTTCGAGATTGCAAGGGAGTAGATATTTTCGAGAGGGGGAGGGAAGCCTCGTGGAGCCCAATCTACTGTGATCATGTGGGTGACAAGGGCAGGGGCACGACAGACGGGTAGTCTGTTTTGTACCCGATCGCAGACGGTTGCTGCGTCCGACTCGTCTGTTGTTTATTATTTTGGCAAAAAATGCGGGAAAGGGTCAGAACACGAACACACTTGCATGTCGACCAAATATATGTATTAAAAGGGTGGTTTGATGTTCAAATACCCAATGCATAACTTTGATGTGGCGCCTGTCACACAAAGCGCATGTTATTATTGCTAGCCCCCAGCCCCCAGACACACACACACACACACTTCATGTACTCATGTTGGCGGGAGGGGAATCCTAGCTATGAACGCATGCCCCCAAATAGCTAGGTCTGACATCTCACCCTACCGTAACACAAAAACGAAAGGAGTACACCATGGTCGACCCCCCCCCCTTTGCTTCCGATCAAATGTGGACCATGTGCGGGCCTACAGATGTGTTCTTCTGGCATTAGATGGATCAGACCACATATGAACAACACCTGCGGGTGGCCCGATGTGATTGTGTATGTGAAAACAATGTGGTGCGTGATATTTAAATAACCAAATAACAAATTTGATGTGGCACATGTGCATCCCAAATTAACCGGACACCCCCGACCCGATGGAGGTTCATCTAGTGTGAAGTAGTACTGTGCCCCCCCCCCCCACACACACACACACTTTGACTCGGTGGGAGGGGGCATCTCCCCAAGGCGTATTGATTGTAAAATTGACCAAGAAGGATCACCACCTTGGTCGTATAACCTCTCTTGTTGTTGGGTCAAAGTCATGCATGGGAGTCCACAAGCGGCCCCAAAAAATAGGCTAGCTTGTCGCCAATAACCACGCGAGGGAGTGCCTGAAGACAACCACTGCGTGCATGTGGCCCAATGCAAACATATGTATCAAGCGTCATGTGGTGTTTGAATATACCCAATGCACAACTTTTGATGTGGTACCGTGCTTTGGAACCGGAAAGTCCCCACACGGAGCGAGGGTTCACGACGCGTTTAATATATATATAGGGATTCAAGTGTATGCAAGCCCTCGAACTTAGGTCTCGAATATCACCATGATCGATACGGTAACGCGAACCAAGAGAACAAGAATCGACCATGGTAACCTCTCTCGCGTTGTTGGTCGAAGTGATGGACGTTCACGCGGGCCCATGAATATATAGGCCGTCGATGATAACCAAGCGAGGGAGAGTGTCCAAAGACAACCAGTGCATGCATGTGCCACAAACATATGTATGGACATGCATGATGCATGCATATATTTTTGAATACCAAAAGCACGACATTTTGATGTGGCACATGCATGCGTCAAAAATCACACAGTCCCCACACATATCTGCTTCATGACGCGTCGCGTGCTTGCCCCCCCCCCCTCGACCCGGTGGGAGGGATTCGTGTGCACACATGCGCTCAAAGTATAATATGTTATTTCTCACATCATGACATGCATGTATCGTACTTTATAAGACGAACCAAAATTTAATCCCCTCCTAATTATAAGTCAAATTAACCTCTTTCGTTGTTGGTCAAAGTGATTGACCAAGCGGGCGCACGGAGATGGACGAAGCATCTCACCGATAATCCCATGAGTGAGTGCTAGAGGACAACCGCCATTGCTTGCTTGTGGGCCAAACAGATGTATGGAGATGTGTCGTTGTGATGTTTGAATACCTAATATATATGCAGAACGTTGATGTGGCACCTGCCTCCAAAACCTTTAAGTCCCCCACACGAACCGAGCTTCATGACACCTAGTATATATATGCTGCCCCCTCCCCTCTTCGACGTGTAATATATACTCCTACGTACTGTAACACAACCCAAAAATAATCCTCCTTGTTCGTCAAATTACCTTTCTCGTTGTGTCATATTAGATGGACGACGACCTCGCGGGCCCATGGAGGGAAGCGTCGCAGGCGAATGACTGAAAACCATCGTCTGCACGTGGCCCAATGTGTTGGTGATGTTTTTAATACCCAATACACACAACTTCTTTGTGGCACCTGCCTTGGAAATCAAAAAGTCCCCACACGAGCGAGATCGTTCATGACGTGTGTGTAGTATGTGCTGCCCCGGCCCCCTCCTCCCCTCTTTGATGCGTACTATATACTCCTACCACAACACGACCTAAAAAGAAACCTCCTTTTTGGGTCAAAGTGACGGAGGACAACCTCGTGGGCCCACGGTTGGAAGCATCGCTCGTGAGTGACTGTCCTATATGACGCGTAGTATATGTTGCCTCGGCCACCCTCTTTAACGTGTACTATATATATACTCCTACCATATGTAACAAAAACCAAAAAATGACCATCCTTGTTGGTCAAATTAACCTCTCTCACTGCATGTCATAGTGCTGGACGGCGACCTCGCGGGCCCATAGAGATTGTCTGCACGAGAGAGTGTCCTAGGACCAGTGCGTGCATGTGGCCCAAAGATGCATGTCAAACTTTTTCTGCAGCGAACATGCGACCAAAAGAGTTTAGTGTTAAAAATTATAAAAAAAGATAACATTTGTCTGTTTTTATACATTGATTGATTTCCCAGGGATTTAATGTGCAAAAAATCAAATCTGATCTACATGAGACCCGTGATAGTGCACGAAAATGGATTGCAAAATCATATATGTACGTGTCCCTGGGTGCATGTTTAGTCCCCATGCAAAAATTTCTAACATCGAGAATCTTGATTTTAAAATCCAGTAAATCCAAAACTAAGTTGAAATTCATGAAACTTATCGTGGTGTCAAATGGACACCAATAGACTGTCATTTTTTTTCAAATTTGAGACAAGTTTTGATATAATCTTCTTCAGATAGGAAATTATCAACAATTATCAACCAATATCGCAAACGGACTCTTTATTTGAACCATGTGCGTTAGACCAACAATGTATGTGCCGTTTTTCGGTTAAGCAATAAAGCGGCAGAATTAATCATCAAAAAGGAAAAAATCAATATAATACATGCCACGCACGCGTTCCGTGTGCTGTACAACCACGCGTGAGTTGACGAGACGCATGATAGCAGTCCGCCACGCAGGCAGACCGGGAGGCCGAGGCATGCGCGTGTTCGCTACGCACTCACCATGGGGCGTGCTAGTAGCTGTAATGAAATAATGATGAGGTATCACGGCGATCCGTATGCGAGCTCACCGAGGCGAGCTAGCCCTTTGACCGCCGCCCACCTTGCTCCCATTGCTCCATATTAATGGCACGCCCGATCCACTGGTCAAAATAGGCGTCCGCACACCCCGTCCACAGTTGTCACCGGCGCATGGAGTGTATTAGGATTTTGCCGAAGCGCACCATCGGTGGGAGTGGCGACGCCGGGGCTGGTGAAGCACCCACACAACGCATGAAGTTGGGCGCAAAGGTTTCTATCGCTGCTGACGAGGTCTCGCGCGGGCAGCAGCGCGACATTGACTTCATCGCCGTCGTCGTGCCTCCCCAGCCGGAGACGGAGGTCCACAACTACTCCGGCAACGACTCCGACTCCGACTGAAAACTGGTTAGTCCCCCCTCCCCTTTTGTTGGGAATAGAAATCCTTGGTTATGTTCACCCAATCAATGAAATCAGAGTAAGATTCGTTACATCCGTGTAGTGTACTGATTGTTTGAATGGTATCTATGGTTAGTGATTAATTGTTTGTTCTGTACAAATGATTTTTTTGCTAATGATCTGACTTGGGTTAGCTTAGCATGCGTGCTAATAATTAAATAGCGAGATCTTGAGAATTGATTTTGAATGTCCTGCATATATGTCTGTACCTTTTTTTCTTCCAGATCTTGAGAATTGATTTTGAATCTCCTATATATATGTTGCTGCCTTTTTCAGATTGCTATGTACACAAATGAGGCTCCGGCCAGCGGTGCCGCCGGCTGTAGATCCTGCACCCGGCAACGCAGGCAGAAGCGGCCACGCCCTTGGATCCAAGGAACCCATAGAATATCGGGCGAACCACGTTATTATCACGAACAGTCGTATTAGTCCAACTATGGGTGTTCAACTAACCATTTACTACCTCGGGCAGCTGTTTGATTAGACGGGACGACTGTGAGCAGTCCGCCGTGCATGCACACCATACTGGGAAGCGAGCCACGAGCGCTGCAATTTATTGCTGGTTTTGGACTTTTGTTTTGGCCACCTCGGGAAGGTACGTAGAACAGTCCTCCGTTCTCATCTACAAACACCGTCGTCGAGGATCGTCGCCTGCTGCAAGATGGAGGACGAGCCGGCCAACAAGCGGGGGCGGGTCGAACCAAAACTGCAAGAGCCTCCGGCGAACGTGGACCTGATCAGCAGCCTCCCCGACGAGATGTTGGTAACCATCATATCCCACCTCCCCGTCAAATATGGCGTGCACACCACTGTCCTCTCGTGGCGGTGGTGCCCCCTATGGCACTCCACCCCCCTAGACCTCATCGTCGACCACGAGTTTTGCAGCGGGGAGCAACAACTCCTGGACGCATTGTCCCACGTCCTCGCCACGCACCATGGGCCGGTTAGACGTCGTGCTATCGGCAGGCTCAGTCCCCGCAACAAGACCGAACCCAGGTTGCACTACTGGTTCCTATCCCCAGCCCTAGATCGGCTCGAGGAGCTCAGGTTTCATGCTAGACATCCTTGCTCGCTGCTGCCGTCCATGTTGCGCCTCGCGCCCATGCTGCGCCGTGCTACATTCAGGTGGTGCATTTTCCCCCAGATTGATGTTGCGCGCGCTCTTCATCTCCCTAAACTTAAGCACCTCGAGCTCATTGTCATCCGCATCTCGAAGGAGGATTTGGAGCGCCTACTCATTAGCTGTACAATGCTCGAGTACGTTCGTCTTCATGCGATGGATGGGTTCAGTAGCCTCCACATCACCTCGACGAATGCGCGTGCGATTTATGTGCATTGTTGGCACCGTCCAAGGCTGTCAGTTGAGGTGTTTAGCGATATGGTCATTGAGAATGCGCCTTTCCTCGAGAGATTGTATGTACTTGATGCTACCTCTTGAGCACTACGTTGGATTTCCCCGAAGAGGAGAGGATGATGCAGCAAAGTAGCGTAAGTATTTCCCTCAGTTTTTTAGAACCAAGGTATCAATCCAGTAGGAGGCCACGCACAAGTCCCTCGTACCTGCACAAAACAATAGCTCCTCGCAACCAACGCGGTTAGGGGTTGTCAATCCCTTCACGGTCACTTACGAGAGTAAGATCTGATAGAGATGATAAATAATATTTTTGGTATTTTTGGTATAGAGATACAAAGTGAAAAGTAAAAACAAAGCAAGTATTAAAGTGATGGAGATTGATATGATGAGAATAGACCCGGGGCCCATAGGTTTCACTAGTGGCTTCTCTCAAGAGCATAAGTATTCTACGGTGGGTGAACAAATTACTGTTGAGCAATTGACAGAATTGAGCATAGTTATGAGTATATCTAGGTATGATCATGTATATAGGCATCACGTCCAAGACAAGTAGACCAAAAGCGATTACGCATCTACTACTATTACTCCACTTATCGACCGCTATCCAGCATGCATCTAGAGTATTAAGTTAAAAGCAGAGTAACGCCTTAAGCAAGATGACATGATGTAGAGGAATAAATTCATGCAATATGATAAATACCCCATCTTGTTATCCTCGATGGCAACAATACAATACGTGCCTTTCAACCCTTTACATCCTTTGGGTAAGGATACCGCAAGATTGAACCCAAAGCTAAACACTTCTCCCATTGCAAGAACTACCAATCTAGTTGGCCAAACCAAACGGATAATTTCAAGAGACTTGCAAAGATAACCAATCATACATAAAAGAATTCAGAGAAGGTTCAAATATTATTCATAGATAATCTGGATCATAAACCCACAATTCATCGGTCTCAACAAACACACCGCAAAAAGAAGATTACATCGAATAGATCTCCACGAGAGAGGGAGAACATTGTATTGAGATCCAAAAGAGAGAAGAAGCCATCTAGCTACTAGCTATGGACCCGAAGGTCTGAAGTAAACTACTCACACTTCATCGGAGGGCTATGGTGGTGATGTAGAAGCCCTCCATGGTGGATACCCCCTCGTGAACTCAAGACAGGCCCCAAGATGGGATCTCGTGGATCTGAGGAAGTTGCGGCGGTGGAATTAGGTTTTCGGCTCCTGTTACGATCGTTTGAAGTGCGTGGGTATATATAGGAGGAAGGAGTCGTCGGTGGAGCAACAGGGGCCCACGAGGCGGGGCGCACCTAGGGGCGCCCCGACCTCGTGACCGCCTCTTTTGTTCCTTGGCGTAGGGTCCAAGTCTCCTGGATCACGTTTGGTGAGAAAATCACAATCCCGAAGGTTTCATTCCCTTTGGACTCCGTTTGATATTCTGTTTCTTCGAAACACTGAAATAGGCAAAAAAGACAGCAATTCTGGGTTGGGCCTCCGGTTAATAGGTTAGTCCCAAAAATAATATAGAAGTGGAAATAAAGCCCAATATAGTCCAAAACAGTAGATAAAGTAGCATGGAGCAATCAAAAATTATAGATACGTTTGAGACGTATCAGGCATCCCTAAGCTTAATTCCTGCTCGTCCTCGAGTAGGTAAATGATAAAAGAGAATTTTTGATGCGGAGTGATACTTTGGCATAATTTCAATGTAAATCTTCTTAATTGTGGTATGAATATTCAGATCCGAAAGATTCAAGACAAGAGTTCATATTGACATAAAAATAATAATACTTCAAGCATACTAATCAAAGTAATCATGTCTTCTCAAAATAGCATGGCAAAAGAAAGTTCATCCCTACAAAATCATATAGTTAGGCTATGCTTCATTTTCACACACAAAGATGTTCCCAACTTCTATACCCCGATGACAAGCCAAGCAATTGTTTCATACTTAAATAATCTCAAACTTTTTCAACCTTCACGCAATACATGAGCGTGAGCCATGGATATAGCACTATGGGTGGAATAGAATATGATGATGGGGATTGTGTGGAGAATACAAAAAAAGAAAGTCTCACATTGACGAGGATAATCAACGGGCTATGGAGATGCCCATCAATTGATGTCAACATGAGGAGTAGGGATTGCCATGCAGCGAATGCACTAGAGCTATGAATGCTCAACAAAAGAAAACTAGTGGGTGTGCATCCAACTTGCTTGCTCATGCAGACCTAGGGCATTTGAGGAAGCCCATCGTAGGAATATACAAGCCAAGTTCTATAATGAAAAATTCCCACTAGTATAAAAAGACAACTTATGAGACTCACTATATGAAAAACATGGTGCTACTTTGAAGCACAATATATGAGACTCACTACATGAAGAACAAGGTGCTACCTTGAAGCACACGTGTGGTAAGAGGATAGTAACATTGCCCTTTTTATTTATTTTCTTTTTTTCTTTTTGGCCTTTCTCTTTTTTTTTGATTGGGCAATGCTCTAATAATGATGATCATCACACTTCTATTGATTACAACATAAGGATTACAACTCGAAACTAGAACAAGATATGACTCTATATGAATGCCTCTGGCGGTGTCTTTGGGATGGTGCAATGAATCAAGAGTGACATGTATGAAAAATAATGCATGGTGGCTTTGCCACAAATACGATATCAACTACATGATCATGCAATGGCAAAATGACAAAAGTAAAGTATGTCATGATGATGATGAGCGAACGGTGGAAAGTTGCATGGCAATATATCTCGGAATGGCTATGGAAATGCCATAATAGGTAGGCATGGTGGCTGTTTTGAGGAAGATATAAGGAGGTTTATGTGTGATAGGCGTATCATATCACGGGGTTTGGATGGACGGCAAAGTTTGCACCAACTCTCAAGGTGAGAAAGGGCGATGCGGTGCAAGAAGAGGCTAGCAAAGGCGGAAAGGTAAAAGTGCGTATAATCCATGGACTCAACATTAGTCAAAAGAACTCATATACTTATTGCAAAATTTTAGAAGTCATCAAAAATCGCATGCTCCTAGGGGAATAGATTGGTAGGAAAAGACCATCGCTCGTCCCCGACCGCCACTCATAAGGATGCACAAGCCAGGTACACTTCATGTTTCAAATTTGTTACACAACTTTAACCATACGTGCATGCTATGGGACTTGCTAACTTCAACACAAACATTTCTCAAATTCACAACTACTCAACTAGCACGACTTTGATATTATCACCTCCCTATCTCAAAACAATTATCAAGCATCAAACTTTTCTTAGTATTCAACGCACTCAAAAGAAAGTTTCACATATCTTGAATACCAAGTATATTAATATTAAGCAAATGACCATGTTATTAACGACTCTCAAAATAATCTAAGTGAAGCATGAGAGATCAATAGTTTCTTTAAAACAAATCCACCACCATGCTCTAAAAGATCTAAGTGAAGCACTAGAGCAAAAAATTATCATGCTCAAAAGATATAAGTGAAGCACTATGAGCAAAACTATCAAGCTCAAAAGATATAAGTGAAGCACATAGAGCATTCTAGCAAATTCCAATTTATGTATGGCTCTCTCAAAAGGTGTGTACAACAAGGATGATTGTGGTACACTAACAAGCAAAAGGCATAAATGATACAAGGCGCTCCAAGCAAAACACATATCATGTGGTGAATACAAATATAGCTCCAAGTAAATCATCGATGGAAGTAGACGAAAGAGGGGATGCCTTCCGGGGCATCCCCAAGCTTTCAATTTTTGGTGTCCTTGGATTATCTTGGGGGTGCCTTGGGCATCCCTAAGCTTAGGCTCTTGCCACTCCTTGTTCCATAATTCATCAAAATAATTTACCCAAAACTTGAAAACTTCACAACACAAAACTCAATAGAAATCTCGTGAGCTCCGTTAGGGAAAGAAAACAAAAGACTACTTCAAGGTACTGTAATGAACTCATTATTTATTTATATTGGTGTTAAACCTACTGTATTCCAACTTCTCTATGGATTATAAACTATTTCACTAGCCATAGATTCATCAAAATAAGCAAACAACACACGATAAACAGAATCTGTCAAAAACAGAACAGTCTGTAGTAATCTGTAACTAACGCAAACTTCTGGAACTCCCAAAAATCTACCAAAATTATAAGACCTAGAAAATTTGTTTATTGATCATCAGAAATTGGAATCAGTATTTTATCACATTCTGGTGATTTTTAATAATTCGGTCACTGAGCGCAAAGTTTCTGGAAATGACAGCAAAATCAAATAACTATCATCCAAGAAGATCCAATAGGTCTAGCTTGGCACAAACACTAAATAAACATAAAACCCATCTAAACAGAGGCTATATGGATTATTTATTCCTAAATAGAAACAAAAACTAAAAAAACTAAAAATAAAATTGGGTTGCCTACCAACAAGCGCTATCGTTTAACGCCCCTAGCTAGGCATAAAAGCAAGGATAGATCTAGGTATTGCCATCTTTGGTAGGAAATCCATAAGTGGCTCTCATGATAGATTCATATGGTATTTTTATTTTCTTTCTAGGAAAGTGTTCCATGCCTTTCTTTAATGGAAATTGGAATCTAATATTCCCTTCCTTCATATCAATAATTGCACCAATCGTTCTAAGGAAAGGTCTACCAAGAATAATAGGACATGAAGGATTGCAATCTATATCAAGAACGATAAAATCTACGGGCACATAATTCCTATTTGCAACAATAAGAACATCATTAATTCTTCCCATAGGCTTTTTAATAGTGGAATCCATAAGATGCAAGTTTAGAGAGCAATCATCAAAGTTCACGGAAATCTAACAAATCACACAAAGTTTTGGGAATAGTGGAAACACTAGCACCCAAATCACACAAGGCATGAAACTCATAATTTTTAATTTTAATTTTAATAGTAGGTTCCCACTCATAATAGAGTTTCCTAGGGATAGAAACTTTCAACTCAAGTTTTTCTTCATAAGATTGCATCAAGGCATCAACAATGTGTTCGGTAAAGGCCTTATTTTGACTATAAGCATGAGGAGAATTTAGCACGGATTGCAACAAGGAAATACAATTAATTAAAGAGCAATTTTCATAATTAAATTCCTTGAGATCCAAAATAGTGGGTTTAGCAACATCTAGGATTTTATTACTTTCAATCCCACATTTATCAATTTCATCATCAAGATCTAAAAACTCCGAATTCTTAGAGCGCCTTCTAGGTAAAGGAAGATCATATTCAGTTTCATCAAGATTCATATTGCAAAACAAAGATTTAATGGGGGACACATCAATAACTTTTAGATATTCATCTTGATTTTCATAGGAATTGGAAGAACATGCTTTAATAAAGGCATCTTTGGAAGCACGCATCCTAGCGGTTCTTTCTTTGCACTCATCAATGGAAATTCTCATAGCTTTGAGAGATTCATTGATATCATGCTTAGGAGGAATTGATCTAAGCTTTAAAGAATCAATCTCAAGAGAAATTCTATCAACATTACTAGCCAAATCATCAACTTTAACTAATTTCTCCTCAAGCAAAGCATTAAAATTCTTTTGTGAATTCATAAATTCTTTAACACTACTCTCAAATTAAGAGGGCATCTTATTAAAATTTCCATAAGAGTTGTTGTAGGAATTTCCATAATTATTAGAAGGATTACTAGGATAAGGCCTAGGATTAAAATTCCCTCTATACGCGTTGTTACCAAAATTATTCCTACCAAAAAAATTCACATCCATAGATTCATTATTATTCTCAATCAAAGTAGACAAAAGCATATCATTAGGATCAGAAGAAACACTCTTAGTAGCAAATAATTTCATAAGTTCATCCATCTTTCCATTCAAAGCATTAATTTTTCTATCGCATGCACTTTTTATTAGTAGATCTTCGATTATAGCATTGAGAACAATTAACCATAATATTATCTAGAAGTTTAGTAGCATCTCCTAGAGTGATTTCCATAAAAGTGCCTCCATGACCAAATCTAAAAGATTTCTAGAAGCAAAATTCAATCCGGCATAAAAGTTTTGTATAATCATCCACAAGTTCAAACTATGAGTAGGACAATTATGTATCGTTAATTTCATTCTCTCCCAAGCTTGCGCAACATGTTCATGATCAAGTTGCTTAAAATTCATAATATCGTTCCTAAGAGAAATAATCTTAGCGGGAGGAAAATACTTGGAGATAAAAGCATCTTTGCACTTGTTCCAAGAATCAATACTATTTTTAGGCAAAGATGAAAACCACGCTTTATACGATCTCTAAGCGAAAAAGGAAATTGCTTCAACTTAACGACATCATTATCGACATCTTTTTTCTTTTGCATATCACATAAATCAACAAAGCTATTCAGATGAGTAGCGGCATCTTCACTAGGAAGGCCGGCTAATTGATCTTTCATAACAAGATTCAACAAAGCAGTATTGATTTCACAAGATTCAGTATTGGCAAGAGGAGAAATCGGTGCTAAGGAAATCATTATTATTGGTAGTGGTGAAGTCACACAATTTGGTAGTATCTTGAGCCATCGCGACAAACAAGCAATCCAACACACGAGCAAGCAAAAGGCAAGCGAGGAAAAGGCAAAGCGGGAAAAAGAGGAGGAGATTGGGAAAGAGAGGGCGAATAAAATGGCAAGGGTGAAGTGGGGGAGAGGAAAACGAGAGGCACATGGCAAATAATGTAATGCGGGAGATAGGGATTATGATGGGTCCTTGGTATGGTGCTTGACTTGCTCTTGCGTGAGCCTCCAAACAACGGCGCGGAAATTCTTCTTGCTACCTCTTGAGCACTGCGTTGGATTTCCCGAAGAGGAGAGGATGATGCAGCAAAGTAAGCGTAAGTATTTCCCTCAGTTTTTGAGAACCAAGGTATCAATCTAGTAGGAGGCCACGCACAAGTCCCTCGTACCTACACAAAACAATAGCTCCTCGCAACCAACGCGATTAGGGGTTGTCAATCCCTTCACGGTCACTTACGAGAGTGAGATCTGATAGAGATGATAAATAATATTTTTGGTATTTTTGGTATAGAGATACAAAGTGAAAATTAAAAACAAAGCAAGTATTAAAGTGATGGAGATTGGTATGATGAGAATAGACCCGGGGGCCATAGGTTTCACTAGTGGCTTCTCTCAAGAGCATAAGTATTCTACGGTGGGTGAACAAATTACTTGTTGAGCAATTGGCGAATTGAGCATAGTTATGAGTATATCTAGGTATGATCATGTATATAGGCATCACGTCCAAGACAAGTAGACGAAACTATTACGCATCTACTACTATTACTCCACTCATCGACCGCTATCCGACATGCATCTAGAGTATTAAGTTAAAAGCAGAGTAACACCTTAAGCAAGATGACATGATGTAGAGGAATAAATTCATGCAATATGATAAATACCCCATCTTGTTATCCTCGATGGCAACAATACAATCGTGCCTTGCAACCCTTTACATCCTTTGGGTAAGGACAACGCAAGATTGAACCCAAAGCTAAACACTTCTCCCATTGCAAGAACTACCAATCTAGTTGGCCAAACCAAGCGGATAATTGAAGAGACTTGCAAAGATAACCAATCATACATAAAAGAATTCAGAGAAGATTCAAATATTATTCATAGATAATCTGGAACATAAACCCACAATTCATCGACCTCAACAAACACACCGCAAAAAAGAAGATTACATCGAATAGATCTCCACGAGAGGGGGAGAACATTGTATTGAGATCCAAAAGAGAGAAGAAGCCATCTAGCTACTAGCTATGGACCCGAAGGTCTGAAGTAAACTACTCACACTTCATCGGAGGGGCTATGGTGATGATGTAGAAGCCCTCCATGGTGGATGCCCCCTCGTGAGCGCCGAACAGCCCCAAGATGGGATCTCGTGGATCTGAGGAAGTTGCGGCGGTGGAATTAGGTTTTGGCTCTGTTACGATCGTTTGAAGTGCGTGGGTATATATAGGAGGAAGAATGCGTCGGTGGAGCAACAGGGGCCCACGAGGCGTGGGGGCGCCTACCCTTGTGACCGCCTCTTTTGTTCCTTGGCGTAGGGTCCGAGTCTCCTGGATCACGTTCGGTGAGAAAATCACGTTCCCGAAGGTTTCATTCCGTTTGGACTCCGTTTGATATTCTGTTTCTTTGAAACACTGAAATAGGCAAAAAAAAACAGCAATTCTGGGCTGGGCCTCCGGTTAATAGGCTAGTCCCAAAAATAATATAAAAGTGTAAAATAAAGCCCAATATAGTCCAAAACAGTAGATAAAGTAGCATGGAGCAATCAAAAATTATAGATACGTTGGAGACGTATCACTTGATAAATTAGGTCCAACAAGAATCAGGGTCATTCACGCACCAAAATTGACAGTGTTGGGCTATTCGTGTTCTGAATTCAACGAACTTGTTACTGGATCATTATCCGTTCACGTACAATAGTCTTCTTCTTCTCCTTCTTATATATTATTGGAAAACACATTTTATCTATTTTTTGTTGATCTATATGTTCGCCTGTCATCCAGAAAATGATTCTCACAAGCTTGACCTGGCCTCTGCGCACAGTGAAGATCTTGGCACTACAATCTGTCGGCCCCGACCTGGATGAAGTTGTTAGATTCCTTAGAGACTTTTCTTGCACGGAGAAGCTATACATCAAGGTGACGCTCCTTTCCTGTTAATTGTTAACCACAACGGAGCTCAATTTTTTGTTACTTCTACCCATGATTACAATGACAAATGTAGAATGATTTCTAAAGGAAATTTTGAGGATTTCAATACATATATTTTTTGAGATGCTAGTGTTGTACGCGTTTTATTCCTTTGCCCGACATGCTTTCGTGATAAAAGTCTATCATGAAAAATTGAATGTGGCATTTCACTCTTTTCGTGTATTTTAGAAATCCTGCAAATCAAAGAGGCCTGAAGTGTTCAAATCTGCAGCTAGGCACTAACATGTTGTCTTTGTTTGCAGATACTAGCAGGCCCGAAAGTAGAAAATGTTGGGGAATATAACAATCCCATTGAATGTTTTGATCTTCATCTCACAGAAATTACTTTTACTGTACGAGGCACCACATCAAAAATTAAATTCACCAGATTCTTTGTTGAGAAAGCAAGGTTGCTCAAGGTAGTGAGGTTTGCCCTATATTCTTTGGGCAGAAGTGAATGGATTGCTAAAGAGCACATGCGTGCATAGCCGAATGGAAAAGGCTCTGCAGAAGCTGAATTTCAGTTTGTAACTTCATATGACAGATTATTCGGAAGTCACTGTATCGAGCCGCTATATGACTTCTCGGTGGCTGATCCTTTCACGAAATAATGCATGAAAAAGATTACGAAAAGATGGATTTTATGTATGAAAAGTTTGAACCTTGTAATCTTTGAATTTGGGCCTTGTAATGCTAGAATTTGAACCTTGCAATAATTATGGTATTTGTTATATAACGTAATTGGATGTTTAGTTTGGTTTTGCAATCATGTCCTGTTATAAGTATATATATGTTGTTCTTCCGTACACAGAGCATAGATGTTGTGCAGATAGAGCATATCACATCACACACAGACCACACTAGGGAACTCGTCGGTGATGAATTCATCAATCGCAAACGCTTGCTGGTCGCAAACGGTTGAATACCAGCAAGCGTTTGCCCACAACAGACACGACTTTTTCCATCATAAACATCTCGGATGGACCAACTGTATGTCATGTATCGCACAAGCAACTCTAACCTGATTCGTGCTTGATGTCTCCGCCATCGCTCGCACAGTTTGTCTTATTTGCCATGTATCACTGTGTCGGCCTTTGCTCGCGTCCCTCGGTGCGCTCTACTCGCCGTTAGGCACCGTGGCGCGCTCTGTTCGCATCCGTCGGTGCGCTCTACTCACGTACCTCCACGCGCTCAGCTTGTGGACAACTTTTCCTTGCGTGTTCAACTGCTATATGCATATATATGGTTGCTCATCGTTGAGGTGACCGTGGAGCGCTCTGCTCGCGTCCCTGTGCGCGTGCTCTGCCAGTGGTTGGGGCCTGCGTACGATCACGTTAAGGGCCCCATATGCATGAGGTTGCGCCGCGCACGTCGCCAGATGCAGTTACTGAAGGAAATATGCCCTAGAGGCAATAATAAAGTTATTATTTATTTCCTTATATCATGATAAATGTTTATTATTCATGCTAGAATTGTATTAACCGGAAACATAATACTTGTGTGAATACATAGACAAACAGAGTGTCACTAGTATGCCTCTACTTGACTAGCTCGTTGATCAAAGATGGTTATGTTTCCTAGCCATTGACATGAGTTGTCATTTGATTAACGTGATCACATCATTAGGAGAATGATGTGATTGATATGACCCATTCCGTGAGCTTAGCACACGATCATTTAGTATGTTGCTATTGCTTTCTTCATGACTTATACATGTTCCTATGACTATGAGATTATGCAACTCCGTTTACCGGAGGAACACTTTGTGTGCTACCAAGCGTCCTGGCGTGGCTGGGTGATTATAAAGGTGCTCTACAGGTGTCTCCGAAGGTACTTGTTGGGTTGACGTATTTTAAAATTAGGATTTGTCACTCCGATTGTCGGAGAGGTATCTCTGGGCCCTCTCGGTAATACACATCACTTAAGCCTTGCAAGCATTGCAACTAATGAGTTAGTTGCGGGATGATGTATTACGGAGCGAGTAAAGAGACTTGCAGTAACGAGATTGAACTAGGTATTGAGATACCGGCGATCAAATCTCGGGCAAATGTATACCGATGACAAAGGAACAACGTATGTTGTTATGCGGTCTGACCGATAAAGATCTTCGTAGAATATGTAGGAGCCAATATGAGCATCCAGGTTCTGCTATTGGTTATTGACCGAAGATGTGTCTCGGTCATGTCTACATAGTTCTCGAACCCGTAGGGTCCGCACGCTTAAAGTTTCGATGACAGTTATATTATGAGTTTATATGTTTTGATGTACTGAAGGTTGTTGAGTCCGGATGTGATCACGGACATGACGAGGAGTCTCAAAATGGTCGAGACATGAAGATTGATATATTGGAAGCCTATATTTGGATATCGGAAGTGTTCGGTTGAAATCAGGATTTTACCGAGATGGGAGGTTCTGGAACCCCGGGGTTAATGGGCCATGGTGGGCCTTAGTGGAGAAGAGGAGAGGTGGCCAGGGCAGGGCCGCGCCTCCCCTAGTCCTAATAGGACAGGAGGAGAGGCGGCGCCCCTTTCCTTCCTCTCTCCCTCCTCTTTCCCCCTCCACTCCTAGTCCAACAAGGAAAAGGGAGGGAGTCCTACTCCCGATGGGAGTAGGACTCCTCCTAGCGCACCCCCTCCTGGCCGGCCGCACCTCCCCCCTTGCTCCTTTATATACGGGGGACGGGGCACCCTAGAGACACAACAATTGATCGTTTGATCTTTTAGCCGTGTGCGGTGCCCCCCTCCACCATAGTTCACCTCGATAATACTGTAGCGGTGCTTAGGCGAAGCCCTGCGTCGGTAGAACATCATCATCGTCACCATGCCATCGTGCTGACGAAACTCTCCCTCAACACTCGGCTGGATCGGAGTTCGAGGGACGTCATCGGGCTGAACGTGTGCTGAACTCGGAGGTGCCGTGCGTTCGGTACTTGATCGGTCGGATCGTGAAGACGTACGACTACATCAACCGCGTTGTGCTAACGCTTCCGCTTTCGGTCTACGAGGGTACATGGACAACACTCTCCCCTCTCATTGCTATGCATCACCATGATCTTGCGTGTGCGTAGGATTTTTTTGAAATTACTACGTTCCCCAACAGTGGCATCCGAGCCGGTTTTATGCGTAGATGTCATATGCATGAGTAGAACACAAGTGAGTTGTGTGCGATATAAGTCATCTGCTTACCAGCATGTCATACTTTGGTTCGGCGGTATTGTTGGATGAAGCGGCCTGACCGACATTGCAGCGTGCGCTTACGCGAGACTGGTTCTACCGGCGTGCTTTGCACACGCAATTGGCTGGCGGGTGTCGGTTTCTCCAACTTTAGTTGAACCGAGTGTGGCTACGCGGTCCTTGCGAAGGTTAAAACAGCACCAACTTGACAAACTATCGTTGTGGTTGTGATGCGTAGGTAAGAACGGTTCTTGCTCAGCCCGTAGCAGCCACGTAAAACTTGCAACAACAAAGTAGAGGGCGTCTAACTTGTTTTTGCAGGGCATGTTGTGATGTGATATGGTCAAAGCATGATGCTAAATTTATTGTATGAGATGATCATGTTTTGTAACCGAGTTATGGGCAACTGGCAGGAGCCATATGGTTCTCGCTTTATTGTATGCAATGCAATCGCCCTGTAATGCTTTACTTTATCACTAAGCGGTAGCGATAGTTGTAGAAGCATAAGATTAGCGAGACGACAACGATGCTACGATGGAGATCAAGGTGTCGCGCCGGTGGCGATGGTGATCATGGCGGTACTTGAGATGGAGATCACAAGCACAAGATGATGATGGCCATATCATATCACTTATATTGATTGCATGTGATGTTTATCTTTTATGCATCTTATCTTTCTTTGATTAGCGGTAGCATTATAAGATGATCTCTCAATAAAATTCAAGATAAAAGTGTTCTCCCTGAGTATGCACCGTTGCCAAAGTTCGTCGTGCCCATACACCACGTGATGATCGGGTGTGATAAGCTCTACATCCATCTACAACGGGTGCAAGCCAGTTTTGCACACGCAGAATACTTAGGTTAAACTTGATGAGCCTAGCATATGCAGATATGGCCTCGGAACACTGAGACCGAAAGGTCGAGCGTGAATCATATAGTAGATATGATCAACATAGTGATGTTCACCATTGAAAACTACTTCATTTCACGTGATGATCGGTTATGGTTTAGTTGATTTGGATCACGTGATCACTTAGATGATTAGAGGGATGTCTATCTAAGTGGGAGTTCTTAAGTAATATGATTAACTGAACTTTAATTTATCATGAACTTAGTCTTGGTAGTATTAGCATATCTATGTTGTAGATCAATAGCTCGCTTTGTTGCTTCCCTATCTTTTATATATGTTCCTAGAGAAAACAATGTTGAAAGATGTTAGTAGCAATGATGCGGACTTGATCCGTGATCTGAGGATTAACCTCATTGCTGCACAGAAGTATTATGTCCTTGATGCACCGCTAGGTGACAGAACTATTGTAGGGGAAGATGCAGACGTTATGAACATTTTGACAAAAGCTCGGTGTGATGACTAATTGATAGTTTAGTGCACCATGCTTTACAGCTTAGAACCGGGACATAAAAAATGTTTTGAGCATACAGAGCATAAAAGATGTTCCAAGAGTTGAAATTGGTATTTCATACTCGTGCCCATGTCAAGAGATATGAGACCTCTGACAGTACTTTGCCAATAATATGGAGGAGAATAGCTCAACCAGTGAGCATGTGCTCAGATTGTGTGAGTACTACAATTACTTTAATCAAGTGGGAGTTAATCTTCCAGATAAGATAGTAATTGATAAAGTTCTCTAGTCACTATCACCAAGTTAATAGAACTTCGTGATGAACTATAATATGCAAGGGATGACGAAAGTAATTCCCGAGCTCTTCACGATGCTGAGATCGGCGAAGGTAGAAATCAAGAAAAGAGCATCAAGTGTTGATGGTTAGCAAGATCACTAGTTTCAAGAAAAGGGCAAAGGGAAAGAAGGGGAACTTCAAGAAGAACGGCAAGCAAGTTGCTGCTCAAGTGAAGAAGCCCAAGTTTGGACCTAAGCCTGAGATAAGTGCTTCTACTACAAAGGGACTGGTCACTGGAAGTGGAACTGTCCCTAGATACTTGGCGGATAAGAAGGATGGCAAAATGAACAAAGGTATATTTGATATACATGTTATTGATGTGTACTTTACTAGTGTTTATAGCAACCCCGCGGTATTTGATACCAGTTCAGTTGCTAAGAGTAGTAACTCCAAACGGGAGTTGCAGAATGAACAGAAACTAGTTAAGAGTGAAGTGACGATGTGTGTTGGAAGCAGTTCCAAGATTGATATGATCATCATCGCACACTCCCTATACTTTCGGGATTAGTGTTAAACCTAAATGAGTGTTATTTGGTGTTTGCGTTGAGCATGAATATGATTTGATCTTGTTTATTGCAATACGGTTATTCATTTAAGTTAGAGAATAATTGTTGTTCTGTTTACATGAATAAAACCTTATAAGGTCATACACACCAACGAAAATGGTTTGTTGGATCTCGATCGTAGTGATACACATATTCATAATATTGAAGCCAAAAGATGCAAAATTACTAATGATAGTGCAACTCTTTTGTGGCACTGCCGTTTAGGTCATATTGGTGTAAAGCGCATGAAGAAACCACATGCTGATGGGCTTTTGGAATCACTTGATTATGAATCACTTGATGCTTGCAATCCATGCCTCTTGGGCAAGATGACTAAAGCGTCGTTCTCCGGAACAATGGAGCAAGCAAACTGACTTGTTGGAAATAATACATACTGATGTATGAGGTCCGATGAGTGTTAAAGCTTGCGGCAAGTATCGTTATTTTCTGACCTTCACAGATGATTTGAGCAGATATGGGTATATCTACTTGATGAAACACAAGTCTGAAACATTTGAAAAGTTCAAAGAATTTCAGAGTGAAGTGGAGAATCATCGTAACAAGAAAATAAAAGTTTCTACCATATGATCGCAGAGGTAAAATATTTGAGTTACGAGTTTGGTCTTCAATTAAAACAACGTGGAATAGTTTCACAAAGTCATGCCACCTGGAACACCACAGCATAATGGTGTGTCCGAACGTCATAACCGTACTTTATTAGATATACTGCAATCTATGATGTCTGTTACCGATTTACCACTATCGTTCTAGGGTTATGCATTAGAGACAGCTGCATTCACATTAAATAGGGCACCGTCTAATCCGTTGAGACGACACCGTATGAACTATGGTTTGGCAAGAAACCTAAGCTATCGTTTCTTAAAGTTTGGGGTTGCGATGCTTATGTGAAAAAGTTTCATCCTGATAAGCTCAAACCCAAATTGGAGAAGTGCGTCTTCATAGGATACCCAAAAGTTACTGTTGGGTACACCTTCTATCACATATCCGAAGGCATGATATTCGTTGCTAAGAATGGATCCTTTCTAGAGAAGGAGTTTCTCTCGAAAGAAGTGAGTGGGAGGAAAGTATAACTTGATGAGGTAACTGTACCTGCTCCCTTACTGGAAATTAGTTCATCACAGAAACCGGTTCCTATGACACCTACACCAATTAGTGAGGAAGTTAACGATGATGATCATGAAACTTCAGATCAAGTTGTTCCTGAACCTCGTGGAATTGACGAGTAAGATCAGCACGAGGTAGTACGGTTATCCTGTTACGGAAGTTATGTTACTAGACCATGGCGAACCTACGAACTATGAAGAAGCGATGGTGAGCCCAGATTCCATAAAATGGCTTGAAGCCATGAAATCTGAGATGGGATCCATGTATGAGAACAAAGTGTGGACTTTGGTTGACTTGCCCGATGATCGGCAAGCCATAGAAAATAAATGGATCTTCAAGAGGAAGACGGACGCTGATAGTAGTGTTACTATCTACAAAGCCAGAATTGTCGCATAAAGGTTTTCGACAAGTTCAAGGTGTTGACTACGATGAGATTTTCTCACTCGTAGAAATGCTTAAGTCTATCCGAATCATGTTAGCAATTGCCGCATTTTATGAAATCTGGCAAATGGATAAACAAAACTGCATTCCTTAATGGATTTATTAAAGAAGAGTTGTATATGATGCAACCAGAAGGTTTGTCAATCCTAAAGGTGCTAACAAAATATGCAAGCTCCGTGATCCATCTATGAATTTGGTGCAAGCATCTCGAGAGTTGGAATATCACGCTTTGATGAGTTGATCAAAGCATATAGTTTTATCTGAGACTTGCGGTGAAGTACGTATTTCCGATGAGTGGGAGCACTACAACATTTACGATAAGTATATGTGAATGACATATTGTTGATCGGAAATAACGTAGGAATTATTCGCAAAGCATAAAGGAGTGTTTGAAAGGAGTTTTTCAAAGAAAGACCTCGGTGAAGCTGCTTACATATTGAGCATCAAGATCTATAGAGATAGATCAAAATGCTTGATAAGTTTTTTCAATGAGTACATACCTTGACAAGATTTTGAAGTAGTTCAAAATGGAACAGTCAAAGAAAGAGTTCTTACCTATGTTACAAGGTGTGAAATTGAGTAAGACTCAAAGCCCGACCACAGCGAGAAGATAGAAAGAAAATGAACGCCATTCCCTATGCCTCGACCATAGGTTCTATAAAGTATGCCATGTTGTGTACCAGATCTATTGTATACCCTACACTGATTTTGGCAAGGAGTACAATAGTGATCTAGGAGTAGATCCTTTGGATAGCGGTCAAAATTATCCTTAGTGGAATAAGGATATGTTTCTCGATTATGGAGGTGACAAAAAGGATCTACGTAAAGGTTTACGTCGATGCAAGTTTTTACACTGATCAAGATGAATCTAAAGCTTCATCTGGATACATAATTAAAGTAGGAGCAATGAGATAAAGTAGCTCCGTGCGAGCATTGTGAACATAGAAATTTGCAAAATACATATGGATCTGAATATGGCAGACCTGTTGACTAAATTTCTCTCACAAACAAAACATGATCACACCTTAGTACTCTTTGGGTGTTAACCACATAGCGATGTGAACTAGATTATTGACTCTAGTAAACCCTTTGGGTGTTGGTCACATGAAGATGTGAACTATGGGTGTTAATCACATGGTGATGTGAACTATTGATGTTAAATAACATGGCGATGTGATCTAGATTATTGACTATAGTGCAAGTGGGAGATGAAGGAAATATGCCCTAGAGGCAATAATAAAGTTATTATTTATTTCCTTATATCATGATAAATGTTTATTATTCATGCTAGAATTTTAGTAACCGGAAACCTTATTCTTGTGTGAATACATTTTCAATCAGCTTGTCACTAGTATTCCTCTACGTGTCTAGCTCGTTGATCAAAGGTGGTTATGTTTCCTAGCCATTGACATGAGTTGTCATTTGATTAACGGGATCACATCATTAGGAGAATGATTTGATTGACATGACCCATTCCGTTAGCTTAGCACACGATCGTTTAGTATGTTGCTATTGCTTTCTTCATGACTTATACATGTTCCTATGACTATGAGATTATGCAACTCCAGTTTATCGGAGGAACACTTTGTGTGCTACCAAACATCCTAGCGTGGCTGGGTGATTATAAAGGTGCTCTATAGGTGTCTCCGAAGGTACTTGTTGGGTTGGCGTATTACAAGATTAGGATTTGTCACTCCGATTGCCGGAGAGGTATCTCTGGGCCCTCTCGGTAATACACATCACTTAAGCCTTGCAAGCATTGCAACTAATGAGTTAGTTGCGGGATGACGTATTACGGAGCGAGTAAAGAGACTTGCCGTGCGAGATTGAACTAGGTATTGAGATATCAGCGATCGAATCTCGGGCAAAGTAACATACCGATGACAAAGGAACATCGTATGTTGTTATCTTGATGCGACCGATAAAGATCTTCGTAGAATATGTGGGAGCCAATATGAGCATCCAGGTTCCGCTATTGGTTATTGACTGGAGACGTGTCTCGGTCATGTCTACATAGTTCTCGAACCCGTAGGGTCCGCACGTTTAAAGTTTCGATAACAGTTATATTATGAGTTTATATGTTTTGATGTACCGAAGGTTGTTCGGAGTCCCGGATGTGATCACGGACATGACAAGGAGTCTCAAAATGGCCGAGACATGAAGACTGATATATTGGAAGCCTATATTTGGATATCGGCAGTGTTCCAGGTGAAATCGGGATTTTCTGCGAGATGCAGGAGGATTCTGGAACCCCGGGGTTAATGAGGCCATAGTGGGCCTTAGTGGAGAAGAGGAGGCGGCTAGGGCGGGGCTGCGCGCCTCCCCTAGTCCGAATAGGACAAGGAGAGGCGGCGCCCCCTTCCTTCCTCTCTCCTCCTCTTTCCCCTCCACTCCTAATCCAACAAGGAAAGGAGGAGTCCTACTCCCGGTGGGAGTAGGAATCCTCTGGCGCACCCCTCTGGCCGGCCGCACCTCCCCCTTGCTCCTTTATATATGGGGGCGGGGGGCACCCTAGAGACACAACAATTGATCGTTTGATCTTTTAGCCGTGTGTGGTGCCCCTCCACCATAGTCCACCTCGATAATACTATAGCGGTGCTTAGGCGAAGCCCTGCGTCGATGAGAATATCATCATCGTCCACCACGCGTCGTCTTGATGAAACTCTCCCTCAACACTTTCAATTTGGATCAGAGTTTGAGGGACGTCATCGGGCTGAACATGTGCTGAACTCGGAGGTGCCGTGCGTTCGGTACTTGATCGGTTGGATCGTGAAGACGTACGACTACATCAACCGCGTTGTGCTAACGCTTCCGCTTTCGGTCTACGAGGGTACATGGACAACACTCTCCTCTCTCGTTGCTATGCATCACCATGATCTTGCGTGTGCTAAGGCATTTTTTTGAAATTACTACGTTCCCCAACAGTTACATGTGGCACGATGGAGTTACACGCTGCAAATTAGAACTATCATCTGGGCGTGCGGATATTCCAGGCCATCCGTCTTCCTCATTAATTCCCACGGCCATTATAACCCTAGTCTCTTCAACCTTGTCGGCGTTCTGGGAACGGGGGTCCCCAGACTTGCCTACCTGCGGCCTGCAGCGTGGCTCAAAGGGGGGCCCATCACGGCCCATCTTCATCAACACAAGCTCAAGACCCTCGTGAGAGGCCAAGCCTCGCAGGACGGACGACAGGGAGCTTCCTCAGGCACGGCCTCATCGGTGGCAGCTCGCGAGGCCCGAGAGAGATCAAGGCGGGGTTCCTCACGAGGTGCCCATGGCGCAAGCCATGGCGACTAAGAGGCGCCAGTGAGCGCCCGACCAGTGATGTCCTCCTTTCCTCTTTGGGGCAAAGGAGCAAGCGACGAGAGCATCAAGCAAAGGCGTCCATTTCGGTGCAACAAGACCAAGACCAGCCCAATGGCAGGAAGGAAGTCATTGTGGAGCCCAAGCGAGGCGTCACCGCTTGAGCTTTTGACAAAGCGAGACCAACTTTATTCAGGATAAGTGTACCCGATGTTTCCCTTCAAAATGGCCAATTGTTGGCGCCCTTCCCGCTCAATATTTGGGAAGAGGCCCAGGGCCTCTGTCTATAAGTAGGACTAGCCTCCCACAGGGTAGAGGCAGCTTGATCCGGAATCCAGAACAGAGCTAGAGGTCAAGCAATCTAGAGAGAGAGAAGGCGGCTGAACTCCTCCTAGCAGTTCATCGCTTGCGGCGAGAGCAGAACCCTCGCGAGGCTGTTCTTCCTTGTATTGTTCATCACCATCAGCCCAAGAGGCAATCCACCACACCATAAACTAGAGTAGGGTATTACACCACAATGGTGGCCCGAACTAGTATAAACCTTGTGTCTCTTGTGTTGTTCCTTTCGTAGTTTAGATCCTAGCGAGGCGGCAGGCGCAGGTAGGTAGAAGGCGAGATCTCGCGCGCACCCGGTGTTCGAACCTCAAGGGTGCGGAACCCGAAATCCAACATTTAGCGCGCCCGGTAGAGTGCGCTGAATTATCTTCCGCCCTGTTCTCCGTCGACCACCGCATCCATGTGCGACGCTGCTGGTCGGGCCAGCGCCTTGAAACCGCTCTCGCTTCCCGCGTCGCCCAGACGGATCCCATCGGCGGGCGCCCTCGTCGTTCCCCGTCGCCTGCCGTCAACGCTGCCACCGGCCCGGTGGGGAATGAGCAGCAAGCATCGTCCCAGCATCCCTCCGTGAGGCAAGACGGCCGCACTGCTACCCCCTCACTTGCCCTGGCTGGTTAATCTTCTTGCGCATCCCGCGCGCCCATGGAGGCTCGAGCTGCGCTCATCGCGGCAAACGAGCTCCTGCGCTACCGTCCAGTCGACGATGTCTACGAAGAGTGGCTCGACCGCGTCCGCGCCGCAGCGGGCTCCCCCGCGCCGTCCGTCCCGCTGCACCGCACCCGCCTGTAGCGGCGGCGAAGCTCGGGCGCCTCGGCCGCCTCCCCTCAAGGAGGCGCCTTAGCTAAGGCGCGTGGTCCCTGGCGGAACCCGCTCCGTCCGGCGCCACATGGCGGCAAGAGCGGAAGCTGCCGGGAAGTCCCTTGCCCACAAGAAGCTGCCCGAGTGCTCCCCGCTCCAGCACGTCAAGACCCCGCGCTGCTCCCAGCTGCAGCGCATGGGGACCCGCAAGACCAAGCTCTTCATCACCCAAGGCCTCCGGTGGCCATAGCAGGCTGCCGTGCCTTCACCACCGAGCTGCGCAGCGTCGCGTGGCCCGGCAAGTTCAAGCCAGACCTGCCTCCTCGCTACGATGGTACGGCCGACCCATGAGTTCCTCCAGCTCTGAGCTAGGCATCAAGCCGCCAGCGGAGACGAAGGTCATGGCGAACTGGTTTCCCATGGCGCTCAAGGACGGGCCCTTTTGGCTCCTGAACCTGGCTCGAGCACGATCTCCTCCTTGGACGAGATGCGCACCCGCTTCATCACCAACTTCCAAGGTACTGCGTGACCAGAAGCCACCCGCCGTGGCGACATGCGCCGCATCATCAAGCGACAACAGGGGAGACCTGCGAGAAATACATCCAGCGCTTCAACAACGCACGCCTCAAGATTCCCAAGGTGACCGAGGAGGCCATCATCTCCGCCTTCTCCGACGGCCAGGCGCGACGTCAAGATGAAGGAAGGCTGGCGATGCATGAAGACTTGTGCACTTCCTTGGAGCTATTCAACTTGGCGACCAAGTGTGCTGAGGCCGAGGAAGGGCGTCTCCTCCTCGAGCTGCCCGCCGCACCCGAAGAGAAGAAACCCAAGGCCAAGGATGTGAAGCGCAAGGGGGCTGCCGTGCTCGCGGCAGAACCGGACACCAAGCGGGGCAGAGATCAGCCCGAGTCTTCCAAGGGAAGCCCGTACTGCGTGTACCACGACCTCCACACCCACAACACCAACGAATGTCAAGAGCTCCGAGCTGTGCAAGAAGGGAGGATCGGCCGACGTCCCGACCCCAGCGACCGGGGCTACGGCCGAGGAGGAGGAAGGAACACAGGACGCTGGGAAGACCGCGGCCCTCGCCAAGGGTAGCGCGACCAACCTCGCGAGGATCGCTGGCGGGACCGCCTGTGAGGGAGGCTGGAGGGATCAGCCTCGTGAGGATCGCCTGCAAGGCAACGCAGAGCCTCTCCCCTCCGCCACCGCAGCCAAGGAGAAATGAAGACCATCATCGGGGACGAGGGCTGGGGGCTTCCGGGGAGCAGCGATCGCTGCATCTGGGCGGAGCTCAAGCCCGAGCCTCTCAACGCATCTTCAAGCAGTTAGCACAAGTGAATGTAGTCCTCCCAAGCTCAAAGCCACCACGCCCCTCGGGTGGTCGGCGTGCGCCATCACGCTCAAATTTCAGCGGATCAGCTCAAGTGTGCGGCCACAGCCGGAGTCCTCCCGATGCTTTGCTCCCCAATCATCAGCAACGTGCTAGTCACCAAGACCCTCATCGATGGCGGGGCAGGGCTCAACGTCCTGTCTGTGGAAACGTTCAACAATCTCCAAGTGCCTTACAATCAGCTTCAGCCGACCAAGCCTTTCTCTGGGGTCACCGACAGCTCCACGGTCCCGATTGGGCAGGTTCGCCTCTCTGTCACCTTCGGCGCGCGTGACAACTACCGCACCGAGCTCATCGACTTCGACGTCGCCCACATTCGCCTGCCATACAACGCCATCCTCGGGTACCCAACGTTGGCCAAGTTCATGGCCGTAACCCTGCAGCTACAACGTCCTCAAGATGCCAGGAAGTGGCGGAGTCATCATGGTGCCTGCGAAGAGAAAGCGCGGTGTGCTCCACAGGCGAGCCTTCGAGCCGCATCATTGGAAGACCGGATCGCGGAAGCAGGAGGCTTCCGAGACCGCCCCAAGAAGAAGAAGACATCGTCGGCCCGGCCCCTCGGGGTCCGCGCTTTGCGGGGAACCTCCTTCTATCGCATAGGAAAGCGCGCGGCGCCCTCCTCGAGCGGGGGCTCGGGGCTCCCCTGGAGGCCACCGACCTTGCTAAGGTCACGAGGGAGGCGCTTGGGCACCACTTGGAGGCGTGAGCCAAGCACGTTTACGCTCAAGAAGGAGCAAGGCAAGGAGGGCCGAACCCTCGGGAGTTCGTCAGCAAAGATCATTCGGGGCTGCAAGAGTCAAGAGTCATGAGTGGCAGCCGCGCTTACTGTAGTAGCTCCCATCCAGGCGAGGATGGTGGGCTGCTGCATGCATCAACATACTAGGGCTCAACAAGCCGCCTCTCGAGGCGCCTCTGGCCCTCTCGCGTGGGGGCGCTCACGAAGGTCCACCCACAGCTACGTTCGCATGCCTTACGGCTTGCGGCAGCGCCACTGCAGCCTTGACGCCTCATGAGGAGCATCCTGGAGGCTCAAGAGGCCAGGCGCTCCGCAGCCATGTCAGAGATGGAGATGGTCCACGAGGAGCCACCAGCGCCTCCGGAGCCTCCTGAGGCCCCTGAGCCTGGGGGCTCGTGAGGATCGGCTCCCGCAGCCCACCGAGTCTGCTGCATCAACAACCTTTCATCTTCAACGCTATCAGGTGACACCTTTCAAGTTTCATTTCGGTGGGGCGCCCCAGGCTGCATTATTCCCGGGCAGCGTGGGTCCGTCCTGCGGCATGTATCCCTTTACTTCATGTTCCTAGCTTATCTTGTTGGGGGCGCCTAGGGCTGCATCATCCCAGTGTCGCTGGTCCGACCCGCGACGTTAAATCTTCTTGGCGCTTATCTAAATGGACTTGCTCCTTCATGATTAACATGCTTGACCTAGTTGCCCGCTCAACTGACACCAACTGATGGAGCTGCTCCCTAATGGCACGACGCTTGCGCGTGGGTCCGTCCCTGCAACGCCGACAAACCTGAATGGCTGAGCTCTGGCCACGGCAGCCCGCATAGCGCCACCTCGTCAAGCCTTCAGTGCCTCGTCACCCCTCCGGGGCAACTAACGGCTGACTGTCGGTTGTCACGGCGAACTTTCGTTCTTTCTGTGATGAGCCTGCAGGATCTCTTCAAGGAGCAGCGTCAGGCGAGGCCCCCACGGTGTCTCCTTCACTCTCATCCGCGCGAACCGCTTGCACGTTAAAGGGGGGTGCCTGAGCATCGCGACTCAGGGCTCCTACTGGCTCTCCAGCCCTCACCCTCTGGCCTTGACCATGGCATCGCGACCTGGCATACCAGCGACGGCTGAGACTCGCTCGAGGCCCGGGACCCGAGGACGAAGAGCAGAAAGGGGAGCAAAGGCGAGAGGGGAGGGACACGCGAGGACCTTGCCAAGCGACCCCTTACCTGTCGATGCACGGACCCGGCAACACACCAAGAAGCGGCTCCTGATTCTCGAGATAAGTCACCCCCGGAAGCACTAACTAACACGGCACCGCCCCTCACCCAACGCAATCCCGTGTTAGCAACGTCGCTCTCCTTTCTCACGACGATGGCTGCTTGGCGCTAAGGGGACCTCTTGAGCATCAGCGACTCGGGGCTCTTACCGGACCTCGGGCGCTCACCTCCTGGCCTTGACCACGGCATCAGCGACACGGCATACCCGACCTTGTTGAAGCTTGCCTTGGGATGCGGGACACTGTCGCCGCATGAGCGTCGAGCCCTCGCAAAGGTTCGAAAGGAGAACCGAGCTAAGACGGAATGAGCAACCTTTCGCCTTTGCTTCACGAAAAGGATCATATTAACAAACAGGACCACGGTCACCTTACAAGCCCCCCATGGGGGCGCTTTTGGTTCCTCGCGGGGAGCAGATCCTAAGAACGCTAACTACACGCTGACCAAAGAAAGACGTCATCATCAGCGGTGGGCGCGGCAACGCTGGCGCCAACCCCATCGGATCCCGAGGCGGCGGCGACGGCGACGAGCCCGCCTGCTCCGAGGCGGCGCAGCTCGGGGCTCGTAGCTGCCATCGCTCGTCTCCGGAGTCGTGAAGAGCTCGTGATCGCTAGATCCTCGGCGCCTCCAGCACTGAGGAGCTGCGCGAGGAAGCGGTCGGCGAGCCTAGCCCTCGCCCAGGCGGGAGCCTCGATCACCTCTCGGGGCAGCACTCGGTGGCGCCCTTCCTCATCGAAGACCTTGAAGAGCATGACCAAGCGCCGTCGTACTCCGGTGGATCGCTTGGCGCCCTTGTCCTGCAGACCAGGCGATCTCGCCCAGCCTCGAGTCATGAAGACCTCGCCCGGGCAACGACCGCAACCTACGCCCGGTCGCAAGGGTGCTGCGGCGGCGTCTTTGCAGCGAGCTCGAGGATCCTCCCATGGAATCGCGGAGGCGAAGAAGGGAGGAAGGCGAATCCAAGACCGAGGAGACATGGCGGCGTGGAGCACGAACTCTCGGGAGGAGCCCTCGGCGTGGACTCCAGGGGGAACGACATGCACCTTCATGACCCGCCAGAGCCGACGGCGGCGTCGCTCGTGGCGTTCGGCATCAACTCCATCAGAGCCCTCGATGTGGGCGTACAAGGGAATCGGGAACCCTGGTGGTGGCCGCTCGCACCAGGGCCTCGACACCACCTGGTGGGCACCCTCATTCCGATGGCAGAGGGCTAGCCGTTTCTTGGCGAGGCGGGTGAGGACCCTCTCGGGAGCCTTTCCCTTCTACGCGCGGAGAACCCGTGGGATCAGACCATTGCAGCAAAGGCCAGAGCAGGACCGAGAAGAAGGAAGCAAGAAGAAAGCGGACCAGAGGAGCGCTCACCGTTCCGTGCCAAAAGCCGGGGGAGGTTAACCGCCGACCTCCACGATCGGAGGTAATCATGACCCGCTTTGCATGTGGGGACTTGTCAATTGATGCGATTGCCGAGCGTCGTGGGGAAGTGGAGGCACCCACGCCCAATCAACACGCCACGCTACGCCTAAGGCGCCATAAGTCTGTTAGGGCTCATGCAAGGCGCTTCGCACTCTGCCCTTTCGCCTTCTCGCTGGGCTAAGTCCGGCGCGCCTTTGGGCCCGGGGCTACTGTCACGTAGCAATTCTGGGAACGGCTCAGATTACTGCCGCAGTCATAGGGGCCCATTTCTTAAGGGTATGGTGTTATCATATGGGCCCATCAGCTGACAAGTTTCTGATGGCCAAAGTTTTCGGCTCAGACAGTGGCTCGATGTTTCAGCACGCAATGCTCGCCCGTCACCACAATTAGATGGTGGTTCCATGCTCCGCTCTTGAGATTCAGATGCTTCACTGAGCCTCGATTCTCAGGAGTTCAGCCGAACCCAAATCCCACCCTACGCGCCAAATGCCTGATTGGTTCGCGCAGACCCTTGAGAGGTCTCGAACACCTGGGTGCGCGCGAGATCTCGCCTTTCACCCACCTCGTGCCCCGGCCACTGCCAGGGATCTAAACTACGAAAGGAACAACCAAGAGTATTAACAAGGTTTATACTAGTTCGGGGCCACCATTGTGGTGTAACCAATCTTACCTAGTTTGTGGTGTGTGGTGGATTGCCTCAATGGGCCGATGGTGATGAACACATAGAAGAACAGGCCTCGCATGTAGGGGTCTCTGTTCCTCGGGCCGCAAGGATGAACTCGCTAGGAGGAGTTCATCCGCCTTTCTCTCTCTAGATTTCTTGACCCCTAATGCCTCGCTTCCGGATTCACTTGATCAAGTCGCCTCACCCTCAGCTGTGGGAGGCTAGTCCTATTTATAGATGACAGAGGCCCCGGCCTTCCCAACATTGAGCGGGAAGGGCGCCAACAATCAGCCATTTTAAATGGAACATCCGGGTACACTTATCCCATTTGACCAAAGTTGGTCCTCACTGGCCGTCACAAAGGGCTCCTGTGGTGACGCCGGCTTGGGCTCCATAATGACTTCCTTCCGCCGCTGGGTTGGTCTTGGTCTTGTTGCACCGAAATGGACGCCTTTGCTTCGATGCTGCTCGGCTCAAGGCTTTTGCTCCCTTTCCACCAAAGGGGAAAAGGGAGGACACCATGGGGTTCGAGCCCGCCTCTTTCGGCGCTTCTTGGTCGTCATGGTCAAGCGAAGCTATGTCATGGGCACCTCGTGAGGTACCCCCGCCTTAATCTCTCTCCGGGCCTCGCGAGCCGCCTTGATGAGGTCAGCGGCTCGAGGAAGCTCCCTCGTCAGTCTGCCCCCTGGGAGGCTTGGCCCCTCGCGAGGGTCTTGAGCTTGTGTTGATGAAGATGGGCCGGATGGGCCCCTTTGAGCCACGCCGCAGAAAGCCGGGCAGGCAGTGCAAGTCTCAAGCACCCTCTGCCCTGCATCGCCGACAAACCTTTCGATCCTCGCCTCGCGTAACACAACAAGCACACCCACGACGGCTACATAGAGAGGATATCTAGCGGCGCCCAATGGAGTTCGGGCGAAAGCATAAACCGGAGACTCCTGGCTTAGGGAGACGTGATTCTTGATGGTGGCACCATCGACCGCCCCGTGGAGGACTACATCAACACTGCGGAGCAGCTTGCTTGCTCAGAGACCAATATATAGGTCGGCATCGAATTTCAAGAGACACGGCGGTCATCCCGGCAAAGATCGAAGGTTGAACTCGCCAGCCAGGTGTGCTTATCATCGTCCTCATCTTCCACTACTACATGGCGGCATACGCAGCCTTGCGACGGTTTTCACGCTAATTTTGTAAACAAGACCGACTACAAGTTCGCTACTTGCCAGGAAACCTCCAACGCGATGTAAAGCGCTTCATGGTTATGGGCTTATTCGCAAGTGAACTTAACTGTAAAACTGTGACTACTACAGTGGTCCTGGGCAGTACGAAGAAGGACTCCCCCTGGTTGAACTTCCGTTTCCGGCCATTATCGTACCCCTTCTACTACTTAAAAAAGATGAGCGTGGATGCCAATGTAACAAGTCCCGTATCTCGGCACGGGGCGTGATGCGCAACTGGATGCATCTCACCTCAAAGTGTTCGCGACCAAGAGCGTACAAATGCTATGGAGATGCACAGCGGATCGCTGATATGAGGAAGTGCCTCAAGTATCAAATCTCCATTTGAGGCCAGATCGAGCCACAAGCAAAGCAAAGAGTGGCAAGCCGCCACTAGAAGTAGATGATGATCGTATGATCGCTTGGTCCTAGTTAATTATGCATGTAATATATAACTTATTTTGGTGTGTGGAAAATGTCGGTGTGTAGTAGCCACCTATGTAATTATGCATGTAATAGTTTATTTTGATGTGTGCAAATGTCATATGTGTAGTAGCCACCTATGTAATTGGATGTTTAATTTGGCTATGCAACCATGTCCTTATAAGTGTGTGTACATCGCCTTATTAGCAGCAATCGCCTCCCGTTATTATTGGTCTTTGCACACATTTTCGACATAAACTTGTTTGCCGCCATTAGATCACACATACATCTTGTTAGAATTAAACCATTTCTGTTCTCTTGGCTCCAATGCAAACAGCTTCATCCGGAAAGTGAACTGTTTGCTCTCTATCACACCTGCACCTTTGATCTCGGGTAGATTCATTCTTTTTGTTCATTCTAATCACAAACAGTTCATTCGACTGAACTGGCATGTCATATATTGCACACACTTTCATCTGGGCTGCCCGTCTGCCGTTGTTCCGCTTCTTTATCACAAACAGTTTATCCGGAGTGAGTCTGTATGTCGATATCATCGCGACAAAACCTTCTCATCCGTCATTGCCTGCTTATATTGTTCTTTCCTCATCACAAAACAGCTTCATTGGAGTGAACCTTTATGCTCCTAACCGCATAATTTAAGTAAAATCCATGTTTGATGTAATCCGCCATCATAGACGCTTTTGCATCTTTTCGACCGCTTTTTTTTACATCACCGTTGCCATGTATTAATGCATCGCATACACTTTTGTTGAAGGGTTTCTGATTGTAGTGTCGCGGTAGCAACATCTGCAGATAATGTATGCATAGGCCGGGTGGATGTTCATTATGCCCTGAGTTCATTACTACATTTATTGAATCGAACAAAACTAATTCTTCTTTATAAAAAAAAAAGAGTATATATATGAAGATATGAAATGACACATTTTACACCAGTGGAAAAATGGCTAGCCACAACTTTTATTGGTGGCGCTTTATTTTTCAATCAACACTATGCACTATTATTTTTCTAAATAGTGCTGGCATTGGCATAATTGGTACATGACATTACTACTAGGGACATAGTAGTGACGCTGAAAAAAATTTGAACGTCACAAAGTATATGGGACCCACAGTTTATATAAGAAGGCATAATGTAGTGCGACGTGCCACAACATGGAATGACATGACTATTATGTTTAGCTTGTGCATGTGGCATTGGTTGCCACATCAACACTTGCTATATGACGTGGGGTCTAATTTTTGGAATTATTATTTATAATTATTTATTCCTAATTGATTAAACTGTGTTTAATAATATTATTTTGTCAATGTGAACATTTTTTTTAGAAATGTTAGACATTTTAAAAAATATATTGTGTTTTTACCTTTTTTTTTGTAGGTGGTGATCATTTTTATATAAGATTTTAGTTTATTTTTATTTAAATTGTAATATTTTAGTTGGAAATGCTGAATTTTCTTTTAAAATATATTTAGTATATTATTGTTTTTATCGAATTAAAAATATTCTTTTTGAATTTTATTAAAGTACTCTTATTATTATTTTAAGAAATATTGCTTTTTATTAAGTAAGAAACTTATATGTTTTTTGCTAAATTTACTTTCTCTACGACATTAGGGCCAAGCCAATAGAATTCGGGGGATTTTGGAGTCTCGGCAGACTCTTTTGAGGGTTCCCGAACACTGCAAGCGCTTGTGGCGGAGATCTCGCCTTCTACCCACTGCTACTCGGGCTAGGGATCTAACCTACACGAAAGTGAACATGTTTCACAAGAGACACAAGTGTTTATACGAATTGGGTCAGCCACCATTGTGGTGTAATACCCTACCTCTAGTTTGTGGTGTGGTGGATTGCCTCCTCTTGGCCGATGGTGATGAACAACACAAGAAAGAAACAGACCTTCATGAGGGTCTCGTTTCCGCCGGTCGATGGAACTGCTAGAGGAGGTTCATCCGCCTTCTCTCTCTCTCTAGATTTCTTGGACCTCTAGCTCGCTTCCGGATTCCTAGATCAAATCGCTTCTACCTTGCAGGGGGAGGCTAGTCCCCTATTTGTTATAGACAGAGGCCCCGGGCCTCTTCCCAAATATTGAGCGTGAAGGCGCTGCAACAATTGGCCATTTTGAAGGGAACATCCTCATACACTTTATCCCGACTAAAGTTGGTCCTACGCCATTATCAAAGGCTTTCCTGGTGGTAGACGCTGGCTTGGGCTCCCACAATGACTTCCTTCTGCTCGTTAGGCCACAATGGTCTTGAATGGTCTTCATAGCACCGAAATGGACGCCTTTGCTTGATGCTCGTCATGTCAAGGCTTTTGCTCCCCTTTCCACCAAAGGGGAAAGTGAGGGACATCACATGGCTGGGGTCGGGCGCTTCACCCGGCGCCTCTTCTGGTCGCCATGGATTGCGCCATGGGCACCTCGTGAGTACCCCCCGCCTTGATCTCCGGGCCTCAAGCGAGCCACTTTGATGAGGTCGGTGCTCGAGGGAAGCTCCTCGCCGGGCCGGGCAATCTCATGAGGCTTGGCCCCTCGCGAGGGTCTTGAGCTTGTGTTGATGAAGATGGGGCCGTGATGGGCTCCCTTTGAGCCAATACGCCACAGGGCCGCGAGGCAGTGCAAGGTAAGACTGGGGACCCTGCTGCCTCGTAACGCCGATAAAACCTTTCGCGATCTCTGCCCCGTAACACAACAAGCACCTACCCATTTAATGCCCACACATATAGAGAGGATATCTAAGCGACGGCTCCAATGGAGTTCGGACGAGCATAAGAACCGGAGACTCCACGCGAGGGAGACGGATCTCTTGATGGGTGTACATCATCGACCTTGGCCCTCGGTGGAGACTCAGCATCAACACCGGGTGGGAGCAAGGCTTGCTTGCTCGAGATAGCCAATATAGCAGGTGGTCGGCGATACGACCTCCAAAGACAATCGCCGGGGCGTGATCGTCCCGCAAAGATCGGAAGGTTGAACTTCCGCCAACAGATTTGTGTCTGTGCCATCATGTCTCTCATCTTCCACTACTACATGGCGACACAGCAGGCCTCTGCTGGCGGTTCGCCAAGTTTATAAACATCAGCACTCGACTACAAGTTCTGGCCACTACGAAACCTCCAACGATGTAAAAAGGCGCTCATGGTTATGCGGCTTGGCCTCGCAAGAACCTTGCAGGTCAAAATCCCAGACTGACCACCTGCTGTAGTCCGGGGCAGCACATGTAAAAGAAGGACTCCCTCGGGTTGAACTTCGGGCCCCGCCATTACTCGCACCCCTTACTAATGGGTAAAAGATGAAGCATTGTGATGCCAACTGCACAAGTCCTCAGTGATCCTCGCATGGGGGCATGGATGCAAAGAATCGGAATGCATCTCACACCTCGTGTTCGCGGCCAAGAGCGTGTACAAAATGCTATGGAGATGCACAAAGTGATCGCTGACATGTGGAAGTGCCTCGCCATCAAAATCGACTTGACGGTAATGGATCGAGCCACAAGCAGAAAGCAAAGTAGTGGCAAGCGCCACTAGAAGTAGATGATGATCCGGATGATCGTCTTGTCCTAGTTAATTATGTATGTAATATATAGCTTATTTTGGTGTGTGGAAATGTCGTGTGTGTAGTAGCCACCTATGTAATTATGCATGTAATAGTTTATTTTGATGTGTGCAAATGTCATAACTTGTGTAGTAGCCACCTATGTAATTGGATGTTTAATTTGGCTATGCAACCATGTCCTTATAAGTGTGTGTAGTATATATATATATATATATATATATATATATATATATATATATATATATATATATATATATGTTGTTGTGTATGCAATCTCGCCTTTACAACACACACACGCCTTTATTAGCAGCAATCGCTCTGTGCTATTATTGGTCTTTTGTACACATTTCCGATTACAAACCTGTTTATGCATCACACATACATCTTGTTAAATTAAACCATTTCTGTTCTTCTGAGCTTCAATGCAAACAGCTTCATCCGGAAAGCGAACTGTTTGCTCTCTTATCACACACACCTTGATCCGGCAGACCATTCTTTTTGTTCCGGTCTAATCACAAAACAGTTCATTCGACCGAACCTATGTCGTCGATATTGCACACACTCTTCATCTGGCTTGCCCGCTTCTACGTTGTTCCGCTTCTTATCACAAAACAGTTTTATCCGAGTGTGGGCAGCAAAGCTAGAGGAAGGATGAGATTAAAGAGGCGGTAAGAAATGCTTCATGCTACGCATTAGGGTGCAATTGAATTATGCGTAAAGAGGAGATTGCACTTCAAAAAAAGAATGAGGATGCAATCAAAGCGAGAGAGGGAGGATGCACTTTAGTGACAGTTTGAATTAGATGAGAGGGTCATGCTCATCGACACAAGTGGTAAGGACTCGATGTTCAAAAGCAGTTCTACTCTAGCCAAGGTATGGAGATCACTTCAAGCGCTCATGCCTAGGGTAATGTGAGCTATATGTTGTGGAAGTTGTAAGAACTATTTTATTGCTTTACGCTTTAGTTGATGGACATGGATTACATCACCTCATTTAATAAATATTTTTTATTGATAAGCTGCATTACAAAGACATGGATTACATCACTTTCGCTTCCAAACTTTTGCCGTATACGGTCGAATTAGATCACCAGACTGCTTTGTTTGAACAGTCATGTTCATCGAAATTTCTAATCCGATTAGTCATCCGGAATAAAAGAGCTTCCGCCTCTTCCGCATGAGCACTGAGAAGACTGTGACTCTTTCTCCCATTGCCTCAAAAGTGCGCAGCTTTTGCCGACTCAGCTTTGTCGCCTCCTCTTCAACTATCATATTGTGCATTATGACACAAGCTTTCATGACATCGCTGATTTCTTTACGCTTTCCATCCTTCTAGCAGTGTCCACTAATCAATGGCAAAACGGGATTGGCAGAACTCCAAAGGCCTCGCTTCCACATCTTTCCTAGCCCCCTCTTGCTTCTTCTGGCAAAAGTTTTTTTTGCTTTCCGCTGAGTTGGAGTTGGAAATGCTCTTCACAAATGTTGCCCATCGTGGATAGATTACCATCTCGCAAGCAGTAATGTACCCCATTGTGTACCGATGGCCATTGGATGCTATATAATTCACCGGAGGAGTTTGGCCTTCTTGGCCAGCTTTGTAAAAACAAGAGAAACGTCTGAAAGAACATTTACTATCATCTGGGAGACCCTCGTAAACCAAAATAAGCATGTTGAAATCTAAAGATCTTGTGAAGCAACTGCTTCCAAGATCATAGTGGGCTTCCGCCCCACATGGCCTTTAAACATATGCCATATGCCATTTTTTGGGGGCAATTTTTCCACCCCTCAAAGGCATGCACATCTATGCTCCCTAACATACCGGGAAATCCTCTTTCCTCCTTATTTCAAGTAACCTAGCAATGTCTTCTTCATTTGGAGATCTCTGGTACTTTTCCCAAAAACTTCACATAAATTTTGATCACCTGCAAAATTTCTTGGTAAGACTCTAAATTAGTAGACTCAGCGGACCGGATGTAATTTCATCAACATAATCACCTGCT